>VDFB02013064.1:70062-84826 GCA_007258455.2 Sequoia sempervirens | reverse complement strand
TTTCTTAAATTCTTGCTTTGTTTCTTATTCTTAACTTAGGATTTCTTTGCTAAACAATTTTTTTTTAATTTTTTTAATTGTTTTGACTCTCTCTAGCTCTCAAAATAGAAAGGATCCTTGTTGTAAGGGCTCTAAATTTCCAATACTTGGTGAATCTGGATCCATTGTTAGTACTGACTAGAGAAAACTTGTCCCTGCAACCATAGGGAAATGGGTGAAGATAATGGGTAATAATCGATGGGCTATGCAGGAGGCTATCATATTGTATCATATTGTATGATAGCCTCCTACACAACCCATTGATTATTACCCATTAACTTTTCCCATTTCCCTATGGATGCAGGGACAAGTTTTGTTTAACCATTACTAACTATGTATATAGATTCACTGAGTATTGGCAATTTGGAGCTTAACACTTCCACATTGCAGCGAGGTAAAACTTTAATGTATTTTTAAATGAGATTTCACATCACTTTAACAATTATTTTTTTTCATTTACATTCCTTAGACATAAATGAGCTTTACACATTTTTTCATTTGTATTCAATTAAGTCATTTATATTGAATGGTTTAAGGGGATTTTTAAACATGTATCTTACATTTTGAAATTACAAATTTAATGCAGGTTCACTTATATCTAAATCATGGATTCACACCCTCCAATCCACCCACTCCACCTCGTAACCCCCCACCTCCACCACCTACATCCAATGGTGCTCGCTTTCAAGAACAAGTCGATGTGAATGTTGGAATAATTCAGGATCAAGTTAACATTATTCAAAATGAAGAATGTGTTCACCCATTATTGAGGTGTTTTGCATCAAAAATGCAAACCGTTGTTGATGCAGTTAGGTCCATGGAAGTGGACTTAGATGAGCATCAACAATGGCTAGATGAAAGGAGACCATCCCAATCTAAAGAGGAAAACACAAAGAAATGAAGAGATGCAACTAAGAGCCGCAAAAATTTATTAAGACAATGATCTTATTTTTATAAAAAAATTGATCTTGGATGGATATTTATAAATAATTTTGTTGGATGGATATTTTATAAAGAATTTGGTTGGATGGAGATTTTTAATGTTGAATTTATGAATATAATAGTATAATGATGAGACAAAAATTTAGTAATAAATATTAAATAATCTATCAATTTAGTGTATGTTCATATATAGTGTTTATTCATGCATCATGGTTGACTGATGTCTTATTTGTTGATCATAATTATTGTATACATTTCACATGAACAATCTAATGAACATGTATCTTGATGTCTTGTAACGATTTTTTTTGAAAGTTGCATCAAACCCCTTTGGTGTACATAATATTCTTGTTTATGTATCATGATTGAAAGATAATGATTCTTATTCATGATGATTTTATACCTTTTACATGAATGATCTAATGAAATGTTATTAAGCTTGAAGGTTTTAATCATGGCATGAATCTTGAATTGAGTTGTAATGGTTTTGTTTGATGGTTGTATCAATTCTTATTCTAGAGGCTCCCAATATGGGAAAAATCTCTCTCTCTCTCTCTCTCTCTCTCTCTCTCTCTCTCTCTCTCTCTCTCTCTCTCTCCTCCATCTCAACTCTGTCTTTCCTCCTCCCGATTCCCCCCCCTCTCTCTCTCCAAGTCTCTCCAAAACTTCCTCTCCCTTTCCAGTTTCTCTCTCTCTCCTCCCTCTCAAGTCTCTCTCTCTATAAAGTCTCTCTCTCCCACTCATGGCTCTCTCTCTCCAGGTCTCTCTCTCCCTCTCACTCTCAAACCCCCTCTCTCTCTCAAGTGTCTCTCTCTCAGACTCTCTCCCTCTCAATCCCCTTTCTCTCTCTCCATCTCAACTCTCTCTCTCTCCTCTCCCTCCCTCTCCAAGACTCTCTCCCTCTCTCCCTCTCAAGTATTTCTCTCTCACTCTCCCTCTCAGGTCTCTCTATCTCTTTCTCCTCTCAGTCTCTCTCTCCTCTCTCTCTCCTCCCTCTCTCCCTCTCTGACTGTATCTCTCTCTCCTTCCCTCTCTCTCTCTCTTCCCTCTCTCCCTATCCCTCTCAGGTCTCTCACTCCTTCCGAGTTCTTTCTCTCTCCCTCTCTCTCAAGTCCATCCCACTCCCTCTCTCTCTTGTGAATTGGCCACACATCAATAAATATATAATATATACTATGTATTAAATATATTATATAATATATATAATATATACTATATATAATAATTAATATGTATACTATATAATATATAATCTAATATACAGAATATACGTACTATATAGTATACAATATAATATATAATATAGTAATATATAATATATAATATAATATAATAATATATAATATAATAATATAATATAATAATGTATCATATAATATAATATATAATATAATATATAATATAATGTATAATATAATATATAATATATCATATATAATACATATTATATAATACACAATATTATATATTATAAATAATACGAGTAATGGATATCTGCTTTAAATAGATATCTTTTTTAAATTGATGTCTGTTTCGGTTTGGTATTACCAAACCAAAACGAATAAATTGGCTCGGGATTTGGTTTGGGATTGCTTGACATGGAAAGTGAACCCAAAAAACATGTTTTGAAAATTTGTTTAGTTTTCTGAAATTCGCCCTTATGGCTGATGACTTTTTTTTATCCGAATTTCATCAAACAAAAAGGGTTTATAGAAAAAATTGTCAGCTTTCCACCATTATAACTTTTTCCTTATTTTGAATATAATAAATAATTATTATTGATTTTCTACCTACATTACACCTAAAGTCCTAATTGATAGGATGATTGAAAAACTTCTATAACTTTCAAACTACTTCACATTTTTTTAATCTACAAGATGCATCACATTCTATGCTTTGCATACTATAGGATAAAAAAAAATGAATTTCATAAATTTTTGACCAATTTATGGTGGTCAGGCATAGATGTTTTAGTAATTCTAAAAATTTCTAATAAAAAAATTATAACTAATTATTTACATGGAAAAATATTTAAAAAAAAATTTGGCACATCTGGGCATGTGTCCTCTACTTATATTGAAAAATTCAAAAAAAAAATTATTATTTTCTTGTACTTAGGGTGGTTAGACATAACTTGCTTCTTATCTTTTTCCTGAAATTTTAGTACCACTGCATTGAAATTTCAAATTCTCTCAAAACAAATTTACTTTTTTCCAAAAAAGGACTAGTAGCCTAGAAACTACATTCAATTTGCTACAACTTTTGTTCTTACATATTTTTCAAATTATGTTAATAACCTATTCAAATTTTTATGTCAAGTTCCCTAACTCTAATTTTTTGAATTTTCATTGCCACTTAGAGGCCTAGTTTGGCCCCCATGATCTTGCAATGACCCGTTAGGAAAATAGTAATGATTGTGACTTTCAATCACCTTTGACATAGATTGATTCAAATCGAAGCTTATATTAGGAACATTCATTCTCTATTCCAATCAGTGAGGAAATAATTCAAGATGCTATGGCATTTGAAATACTATATGAAGATGTGATTGGTGACATGTACAAGGTTATATCCAGGAAGTCATAGAAATATATGATGAAAAATGGTTGTTTGGTGATGAATTCTTACATAGAGGTTTCTTCTACCCAACAAGTCTCTTTTGGGTCTGCACACTACTCCTAAGTTTGAAGGTGCTACAAAATTATGCATTCCTTTTCGTAGAGTGCATCCTACTTCTCCCAGTTCATCAATGCATTATTAGGCATCATTTCAAGGTAGGAGTTTCCTACCCTATACATATATGAAATTTTTTGTGTTGTTAGTCTAGATTCCTTTTAATTTTGTCATATTTTTTGCTTGCTCTAGATCCTTCCATTCAATAATTTTGACTATGTAACCTAATAGATTTTAAGCACTGGTCTATAGTTGATATTTTGTGTCCCTTGCTTCATCCTTTTCAGTCCTCATCCCTAGATAGAGCCAATTTTTACCATGGTTTTTGTCGCCCCTAAAAACTTTGTTCACCCATATAAATTTTTTCTTTGGTTTTAAAGTGTTGTTCTTTATAATTTTTTTGAAACCATTTCGGGTCCCGCTAATGTTTCCACAACCCTATTTTTACTTGACATTTTGAAATTTATTTCAAGAGCCTATTTTATTGGTCAGTCTTTATGAAGATTCTCAAAACCTTTTCAGAACCCAAAACAGTTCTCGCAACCTTTTGAAACACTGATAAAAGGAAGATGGAGTTAAACTATAAGTAAACTAACATAGTTTTATAAATTTTTAAAGTTTTTGAAACCTTTTTTATTTCTCGACAAGGTTTTGAAAACTCATTATATTTGTGGCAGGAAGAAGTTTCTTTTAAATAGCATCATTTTATTGATTGTGGAGCTCCTTTGCAAAGATCGTCTAGGCTTTCAGAATTCTTGAAGATTATACCATAGACAAAGGTGATTGAGAAAAAAGTGAAAAAGGTTTTCTAAACCATGTTGAATTCTAATGAGGTTCTCAAAACCTCATTGGGACCCAAAATTGGTTCCATAACTCACTCTTAAAACTACAATTTTACATTCAAAGATCTCTACTTGGCTAAAAGATAGTGGTACAAAAAATGGAAACCATATATTATAGAAAGAACATTAAGTAAAACCAAAGATTATCAAATTTCATCACATTACAAGAAGTAGTAAAACATAAAAAACATAAATATATTATATTAACTAGGGAGATGCAAGTGCATAATTTTCATGCACAAAAAGTGAAAATTGGCATGTGGATTCCCTCCACAACTTCTTGAATCCTCTCAATCTACATGGGAGAAAATGCATTATCATAAAATTATACATAGTGCACAAAGGTTTTCATTTCATTCCTCTTGAGCTCAATATGCAAGAGAGTAATAGCTTGTTTTATTTCTTCCTTCCTGGGGGAAGTAGAAATGCAGATGACATCTCCAACCAGGCCTTCCTACAAATTCTTGGTCAAACTTCCCAAGGTAGATTCAACACTAGCTATATATGTTGGTCTCACTAAACTCTCAGTGGCTCTAGCATCCCATTCAAATTTTATAGAAGTTTGGATTATGTTGTAGATCATGAATGACACCAAGAGTGCATAATTATGAACATGAACTTGCATCAAGAAATTCTCTCCTATGATCCTCATGATCACTCCTTCAACATCATTCCTTATGATGAAAATATCCTTCATTTTATCATCTACCAGTCACCGCACAAAGATACATTCCACTCCTTCAGTGGTGAGGAAGTCTCCTTTTGAGGTCGCGTCGCTCGAGCTACACTAGACATTTTGAAAGAAAGATTGAAATATAAAGAGATAAATGCAATCCCTTTGAATATATAGAGGTATAAATTGGCTATTGTATCCAAAAGATAAGCCGTGAGAATATTTTCTCATCAAAAACTAGCTTACAAGGGCACTGCCAAAATGTTTTTAATTAATATAGAACAATGACGATGTGATGAAATTGTCAAATTTTTTGTTGGATAAACTTTGGCATTGGTAGAAAATATTTTATTAAATCCTCTCCCATGCATTAAATTATGAAAAATATGCACTTAAATGTGAAGTTTAAGAGTTGTAGGTCTTCAAATGTACAAAGATCCATAAAGCTTACAAGTATGTAATGATGATATATTAGCTTCGCCCATCTTAAATTGGTATATTATGTAATGATGATGTTTCCAAGTGGATCATAAATGCTTAGGGAGTTCATTTGGAAAAAAATGGGAATAGCTTTATAAAAATATCATTTTAAAGATCTAGCAGTTACAAAAACTAAAACATTTCCAAGAAAGAAGAGCTATAAATATGTA
Source organism: Sequoia sempervirens (assembly GCA_007258455.2). Lineage (NCBI taxonomy): Eukaryota > Viridiplantae > Streptophyta > Pinopsida > Cupressales > Cupressaceae > Sequoia > Sequoia sempervirens. Next base: position 79,007 of record VDFB02013064.1, on the reverse strand, counting down.
ATTTGAGGATATTTGAAGGGTTTGAATTTTTTATTCTTGTCACATAGGGATGTAAGAGGATAATTAGAAAAGAATGATTGATAACTCACTTGTTTCAGAGGATATTCATTTTTTGTGAACATTAGATATTTAAATGTAATGCTAGTGTTTATGCATAAGTATTTGAGCTTAGATAAACATGTGAATATTCTTCATTTGTGAATGTGATACTTTATTAATTTAAATTTATTTTCTTCTAGAATTAAGTGAGGTTTGAATCTAAATGATCATTTATCTGTTTCTAATATTCCAATCTTTGTATTGAATTATTAGTAATATTTGTTTCAAGTCTTGTCACATTGGTATCATGGCTATGAACCAATGTTAGTTATGTCATTTCTTCTTTCTAGTTAAAAGCATGCCCCTAAAAACCAAATTGCATTATAAGAGGGAGTTGTACCTCGTTAAAATTCAAAGGAAGATCACCAATGAAATGGTGATCTCTCCAACTATTCATTGATAATTTACCTTCCATTTGGGCAATAAAGAGTCATACTAAGTTAATTTTTAAGAAGACAAATCAGTCAACCAACAATAGGGAAAGTAGGTTATGTTTATGAACAACCTAAGGTATTATTTAAAATTTAATTACCATCTAATTAAAAATTATCATGAATAATTAAATTGATTGATAAACATGACATTTATTTTTCTATTCTCTCTATACATATGGATTAATATGTATTTAGTATTATGATAATAGAAATGATTTGATTTAATTGAACTATAAAAAAATACAATGCATGATTTCTACATCAATTTCAAATATAAGTTGGGATGATGATAATGGGTATTAGTGGTAGGTTTCATGGATTAATCATAGGTTTATATGTCATATTTAATACATATATTTTCTCTTTATATAGTTTATATTAAAATTATTCTAATTTAATGTAATAATAGATTCTATATATTTGATTAATATATATAACTTGAAATTCCACACATCATAAACATAGATTGATGATCATTCAATTTATACTTTCAATGTGAATTTGAAAAAAAGAGTAATCATTAAAAAAGAAAATGGCCACAACTCCATGTCTCTAATAATCATTTTCATGACCAATCATGCTTAAAAAAATAATGGCATAAACATGCTAATTTTATAAATAGGTTGAAACTAAATAAATAAAGATTGAACCAATATCAATTTGACTATTGATTAATTATAAGATGCAATGGTATAAAATTTTAAATAGTTCAAATTATTTTTAATAAAATTTTATTTATTTGTGTCGTGATGACCAAAGAACCATTCCATTAAAATCACCAAAAAAACTTTAACTTTTATATTAGGGCGAGTGCATGAAGTTGGTTTACACTTTTGTGGCCAATTCCAAAAAAAAATTGAAAATGACATAACGTGAGCACATTATAATGTGCTCACGTTATGTTATTTTAAAAGAAAAAAAAAGAAAAGTGAAAACTTGATTCATTTTTTGTTGTGTATTTTTCTACTCTGCCCGTGGCCAAAAACCCTCATTTTCATGCTTGCATTCTAGGAGGAGGCATTCTACAAAATTTATCAACAATAGTTGCTTTTTCTTTGCAAAGATGGTGCCACGACGATGAAGAGGTGTGGGAGGTAAGTATTGTTTGCTATTTGTTTTGAATTTCTTAGTTTCAAGTTGATTTTGTTTGTTTTAGGTTAGATTTGATATATTTTTTTTAATTTGTAGGAGATGCAAATGATCTTGTAAATCCTCAAAATCCTCAATAAGAAGAGCAGGAAAATCCTCAACAACAAAATCCTCAACAAAATCAACCTCCCCCACCAATCACTCAACACCCTCCTAGCACTCAACAAAATTTGAGGAGTGAAATTAAAAAAAAAAAACAAATTGAGGATTTTATTAGTAGGTTGAGTGATCCAAATGCTTCAACCACCGAAAGAATGACCCTAGCAAATTCATTGAAAGAGATGTTAAAAAATGTAGATTCAATTACCCAACAAATAACTAGATGGCAAGATAGGAGGCAGGCAACTAGGGCATATTATGCAGATAAACTATCATATAAACAAGTAAAAGATTTAAAAATTACTAAAGGTGATTTGTGCTCTTTATTCACTGACCCTAGAACACATCAAAATCTTAGCCTCAATGCAAAGAGGTTTCCTATTCATAGGTGCCACCACCAAGAGATTAGGAATTGTTTTTATGATAGGTGGTACTTGGTCTTTGATTACCCATCGTGCAACAAGTGTGAAGTCCCCCAACATTTTCTTAGGAAATTAAAAAATGAGTTCATATTGAACCAAATTCCAAATTATTTTGATATGAGGGAGTTCCAGGGGAGAGGTGGGGGGTTGGCCCAAGATAGGCCTGGTACACAGTTGGATCCTGTGCAGCAAGGGAGAGGACCTCTTGCTAGGCTGCCTCATGAGCACATTTTTATGCTTGTCATTGCGAAGGAGAGTGTCGATGTAGAGACATTGCATGTGATCAACACTTTGACCTAGAGTGTCATCCATCATACTAGCCCTATTGTACAATGCCATCTAGGGGATTCTTCAGGTGGTGGCCTTCGAACCCATGTGTGTCAATCTTGCGGGGTGACTTGTTCATATGACCCCATCAACACTCAAGATCATGCATATGGCATTGATACTTAGGTAAAAGTCAACATGTTCATTGAATTTAATTTATTAAATTTCAATTCTAAAATGCAAGATTAACTGATTTAGTTTTATTATTTTAATAAAATTGTAGGGTCACAGTGTTGAGACTGGATACACCGGTCCTCCACCTACTTATTTTTGCAGTACACCTATCAGTGGGGTATGTAACTAGTAAACAATTATAAATTTATTACATGTTAATAGCATTGTTTTATGAATGGTATTTTAATATGTGATTTTGGATGTTGAATAGGCTAATATTGGAGGTTTCAAGCAAACACCTCCTAGTGCCAGTGGATTTACTCAAACGTACACAGAGGTAATAGAATAAAGATAACTTAACTAATGAATTCTACTTAATAGATTTGTGTAGTTTATATTCATGTTGTTGGTTACGTTGCATTACAGATCATTCAAAATCAACATTACTTCAAATTCCATAACTAATAACTAGATGTTGATAGATGACAAAATTTCAACTGTACAATATAGTTGTTTAGAAAGTCAACATAAGTAGCATGATGCAATTACTTCACATGGAGGCATGTGCTTGCAAAGGTGCACCAACACGACAAACTATGGATGTTTGGAAAAAATCTATGAAACCATAATAGTAAGCAATATCATAGACAAGGCAGTTAGTGATGCAGAGCATCATATCAAAACACTCAATCATCAAGGTACATCTGACCCAATTGAATCAAGAGAAGATCAAATTGAATAAGCATCTAAAATTTCTTTCTCTTTTCATCAAAAATCACATTATTTCATTTACAAAACATAAGGAAACAACTATCCAACTCATTTCAATACTTATTCTTATCATCCTCGAGCTTCAAACATCTTATTTATCAACAAAAATGATTGATCCATGACAAGAAACCTAATTAGAGTCACTAACCAATCCACTCAATTTGCTTTACCTAGGAAAAATAACCAAAAACCAATCTTTCATGTTACAACCTATATCCATCAGATCCTAACACACCTTTTTCCTCATCAATTTATCTGAATTCAAAGCAAAAACATGATAAAAAGCTCTGAATTTGTCAATTCCTTAAACAACTCACCAAATTTTCACTTTTACCAACTAGTTCCTCAAGACCAAGATACTACAATCAACCATTTACACCTCAATCATTTCATCTGACTTCCAAGACATTACTCACATCATTTTTTTGACTGAAACAAACCTGGTTCATATCCACATAATACGGATTTATCAAATTCATAAGTTCTTACAGTCAAATTACCATTTCCACCTAGGGACATATTGCTACAACATATAAAATCATCATGTTTGGTCTCAAGGCCTTCACCAAACCATTCACACACCTTTGATATCTTCACATTGAAGGTTCTATGGAAAAATAAACATTTAAATCTATATATTTACAAAATTACACACTTTTACAGTCTTACCACCATTTTGCTTATAGGTCACATATCCCTTAAACGAGTGATTCCTTTCCATTCACTTTGTATATCCACATTCCCAATGTACATTCAAGAGCCTTTTTTAACACATCATAGCATATCAAAATTTCTCAGTAGCTTTTCATAAAGAAATTACTAGATTCTTGAATTGTTCGCTGGAAAGGACTACTAATTTAGGCCTAAATTACAAATAAAGTGCTCATAGTTTACCACCAAAATACCAAAGGACTGAAAAAAATCATTCATCATGTCACAAAACTGAAGAATCAAACATTTTTAGTGACAGAAAGGCTTCATAAATCATTGTTCCAAAAAACCCTTATTCTATGCACAAATCAAGCCCTACAAAGGAGGGTTTATTGCATAAGGTACTTAAAAACCTTAAATACCCCTACCACCACCACAAACACCATGGAAATAGCCTAAATAAGCTTTAGAAACTCACCACCCACCTTCATGCATTCTTTTGCATTGAACAACACCCTGAAACCATGCTTTCCATGAAGGAAACTTTGTATTTCCTATATGATTCACTAGCCAATCAGAGATTTCTTGATTTCCCAATTCTTGTAAACTCACAAATTGCTTAGAACATTCTAAAAAAAATCTATATATTCCATCCCACCAATCTCCTAAATCTACATTGGTGGGATGGTGAATTCAAGCCTTAAATGACCCTCAAAACCCTTGACTAGTTAATCTAATGGACCACAAAAACCTTGGCTTTTAAAATTGATGGTAACTCTTCAAAACATCACTAGATGATTGTTAACACCCTGCATAAAAGTGAACAAACAAATATATAGCCCATGCAAGAACTGAATTCAAGAATGAAACACAATGAAAATATGAACAAGGAACTTTATTTATTGAAAATGATTCAAGAATACAAAATATGTTCTTTTTTCCGCCTTTTACATGCTTTTATATATATTCCCAATTAGATAACTACCTTTTGAATCTCCCTCATCGAGTGAAACTACCTAAACTGCCTTGTGACTTTTAATATTCCATGCTTCTTTGCCTTTTTACAAATTTTCCCATCTTTAGCAACATTTGGAAAAAAAAAAATTTGTGACCACCTAAGGACCTTAAATACAATGAAGTAGGTCTTTATATGACCTTTACATGAATTTACAAATGGGCATTCAATCTAGACAAAAAAATTCCTATGAGAGGCAACTACTAACCTAGGTGCTCCTGCACCAGTTAGTAGTTTGAAAAAATGCAGGTAGAAGAAATGCGGTCTCATGGTGATGGAATTCCATTCCATCACCACATGAGACCACATTTCTTCGAGGAATTTCTCCAAACTTCTCACCACCTTTCATATGATACCACATTTTTCATACATGTTCACCAAAGAATTTTATCAAACTACTCACTTCCTTGTAGTTGTTGCTATGGCTAAAAGCCTAAAATAGGTTCTTTCCAACAAACTATATGGATGCTTGGAAAAATACCTATCAAAGCATAATAGTAAGCAATAATACCATAGAGAAGGCAATGAGCTTTTTGAAAAAATTCTTGGCAGAAATGTGGTCTTATGGTGACGGAATGCCATGACGTGCATTTGTTTGTAATGGCATGCCATCACCACAAGAACCCATTTCTTTTGAGGCATTTTTTCAAATAGTTCACAGCCTTCTCTATGCCACCATATTTATCGTACATGTCTACGAAAGCATTTAATCAAATGGTTCAGTGGCTTGCTACTATGGGTAAAAGCCTAAAAGAACATCCTTTCGAACAAGATATGGATAGTGAAAATAGTAAGCATGATAATCAGAAATATATAGTTTAATACTTGTACTCAAAATTTTGTTCATTAGATCTCATACATTATAAGTCATGATGTGGATCGCTATTGTAATTTTTTTGTGATTGAATAATTTGTTGTTTTACTTTCAGATGTTGGTTGTGGAAACACCTCCAAATGTTATGAGGGCAATGGATATCGGTGTTTCATCCACTATATAATCCTCGATGGCTCTGATAGGGGAGGTATGGGGAAAATTACTAAATTTACATTTACATTCATTATTATAGATGTTAGTTCTAGCGAAAAATTAAACCATTATTGATTTGTAGTTTAATTCCTATCTGGATGGTTTATACAGGGCTTGAGCATGCCTCAACATTGGTGTGCAAATATTTCCATCATGGAGAGTGATCGTGAGATGGCCGTATGTGATTATTTTGTTATATATATCATTTTTTATAATGTAATTTCTATATATTAATGTCTTTACTTCTTATTGTAACAGTTAAAACTTCACTGGGAGCTAAACTCTAGGAGGAGTAGCAAGAGCACTCCTCAAGCACAGTAGAAACAAGTGATGGACTTATCACCATCGGATCACCAAACAAAGGGAAATAATTTATTTCTAGAGCATGGAGAGAAATGAATTTTGATTCCAGAGCCCTTTGTTGTATGCCTAGACATGGCAATTTTGTACATATTTTGCATTGGATATATTTGACATTGTATGCCTATATGGCTATTTTGTAACTATATTTTATACTTATATCAACATATATTGATGTATGCGTACATGGCTATTTGGTTAATACAAATATTTTTTATCGATGGTGTCCATATTTGCATTATAAATTCATGGTTCAATAGATATGCGTTACATGTATTCAAGTGTATACTTTACAACTTATGTGTATACTTTTTGACTTATGTGTGTTCCAATGTATACTTTGTGACTTACATGTTTTCATGTGTATACCTTGTATTTGTGCATATTCTTTGTATTAAGTTGTGTATACCATGTATTTGTGTATACTTCAAGGAATATATGCTTGTGAATACTTGTGCTTCCCTTATACATGTACGTGCTTGACTTATTCACATGTATACTTATTAATTGGTTAGCCCTAGCATTGATGATTGCTATCCTTCATGGTTTGTCTTGAATAAATTAATTGATTGATAGTAAACAAGTATCTAAAAGCAAAAAACACATTTTCAATTGGTATTCCATGAAATGATTGATAAAAATATTCCAATTTATATTTAATCCTTTGAATGGAACAACTGAATTAAGCAAAGGATACATAATCTTCATGTAACACTTGAAAAACATAATATTCAGAGTAGATGAAGTAGTCAACTTCTTGACACATTATCTATGTTACTGGATTCTTCTATTTTAGCCCTGGTTTTGGTTCTAGTTTGCTTAGGTGGTGTGGGTCCTGGTTCGGTTTGCCTATGGGTTCAACCAGGGTCCTTCATTTTTGGGTCTAGTTCACCCAAGCAGAACCCAAGAGAAACCAGGAAAAACCCAAATAGAACCCAGGCAAACCAAGACAAAACCCGCATGCCTAGGCATCCAAAAAGTCTTTTTTTGAACATTTTTTTAATGTTTTATGGAGTTTGACTTTGACCCACACCCAAGGGAACCCTAAAAGTGACGTCTAAATCACTTCAAACAACTTAAATACCTCATTCTTATTTTTTTTTTTTGAAAACAAGCATTTTAATTCCAAGAGGCCAAGCTTTCATTTTTGCTTGCTACACTGAAAGCAAATTGTGACAACTTTCTTTTTTCAAAAATTGTTCTGCATCATTGAACTAAGAATTTATCACACATATGTAGAGAAACAGAGGAATATTACAAAATAAACACATTACACTTTTGTTCTCACTAACTTGATGTACTCTCCAACATCTCTCTTCTCTCATGCGAAGAGTTAGAACTGCTTGGCCATGCCTTTGCATCATTTAGGAAGTTTTTCTCTTTCTGACAATGTCAAAAGCATGGCTACATACAAATTAGGCAAAAGACTTTTCCTTTTAGATTAGCAATGCATGGAAGTTTCAAAAATTATCCTTAATATTACAAAAATATATGTGTTTATACCATAGCAGCAAAAATATTTTGGGGAAAAAATCGACAAACCAAAAGTATAATATTTTTTGAAAAAATTGGGAAAAAGTATAGAAAAAATCGAAAAAATTCAGATTTAGAAAAAAAGGTAAAAAAAAGTAGAACAAGAGATAAATTTTTTTTAAAAAAATTTTAAAGGCCTTTCCATTGCATAGAGATATAGAGATAAAATAAAATAAAGAGTTTAACTAATAAATTGAAAAAAATAGATTTTTGTAGTTTATATTCATATCGTTGATTACATTGCATTGCACATCTTTCAAACTCAAAGCATTGCTTCACATTGCATTACTAATAACTAGATGTTGATAGATGACAAAATTTCAATTACAATATAGTTTTTACAAAGTCAACCTAAGCAGTTATGCAATTACTTCACATTGCATAACTAATAAGTAGGAGCAGCTGCCAATTGCATTTTCTTGTCATGGCATTCTATGAGACCACATTTCTTTGAGGCATTTTTTCAAACATTTCACTGCCTTGTCTATACTACCGCATTTTTGATACATTTCTACCAAAACATTTTTTCAAATAGTTCACTACCTTGTTGCTATGGCTGAAAGCCTAAAAAAGTGCTTTTTAACAAGCTATGGATGCTTGGAAAAAATCTATCAAAAGCATAATAGTAAGCAATATCATAGACAAGGCAGTTGAATTTTGTGTTCGAAGGAGAGTTCATGGTATGGACGCCATGACAATCAAATGCTTTTGATTGTCATGGCATTCCATCACCGTGAGACCTCATTTCTTTGAGGCATTTTTTCAAAGATTTCACTGCCTTGTCTATGCTAAGACATTTTTCATACATTTCTATCAAAGCATTTTATCAAACAGTTCATTGCTTTGTTGCTATGGCTAAAATCCTACAAAAGGTGCTTTCGAACAAGTTATGGATGCTTGGGAAAAATCTATCATATCATAATAGTAAGCAATAGCATAGACAA
>VDFB02013064.1:0-64138 GCA_007258455.2 Sequoia sempervirens | reverse complement strand
GGGAGAGTGGGAGAGTGGGAGAGAGAGAGTGGGAGAGAGGGAGAGAGGGAGATTGGGAGAGAGGGAGAGAGGAGAGTGGGATATAATATATATATATATTATATAGCAATATAATATTAATAGAGAATATATATTAATATATAATAAATAAATATATATATATATATATATCATAAGAAATAAGAAATAATAATTCTTAAAATTCAAATAATGGATATCCATTTTTGTTTGTTAGCGTTTATACACTTGGACGAGCAACAATATATATTATATATTAATATATAATAATTTAACATAGTATATTAATATATAATAAAAATATATATTATGACATTGTAATTTATAAGACTAGAGGTAACAGTAATATGTTATATCTATTTCCTTGTTGAGGATTATGAAGGTAGACTTATGGGCATGTCAAGTGGAAGACATAATGGATATCTGTTTTGAAATAGATATTTATTCTAAAATGGATATCCATTCTGAAATGAATATCTTTTTTGTAAGTTATATAAAAAATAAAAAATGGGATAGTTTTGAGTATTTCAATGGTCCCTACATTCTTTATGTCATGAAATTCTCATGCTTTATGTCTACATTAGACAAAATTCAACTTTTCAAAGATTCTCTAACAGTTTTTTAGAATTCCAATCATTTGTGTGTGATTTTTTGTTTGTGCAATGGGGAGCAGTAGTCAGTGTAAGAGAAAAGGTAAAAGGAAACTTACATCAGATCAAATCGAAGCATATAGAGAAAATGATAGAAAAATTCATAAGAAAAGAAGACAAGGTATTCAAAATATTCAAATTGAAGCTTCTTCCAAAACATTAAATGTTAACTCAAGGTAAGATGAAATAGAAATTGAAAATATTGAACATCATATTGAAATTAAAAATGTGGTAATGGTATAGGAGCACACGTGGGTGGATGGGAAATGAACACCTCCAAAAAAAATGATTGGTTTGAGTTTCTTCATTTTTGGTTTGTTTTCTTGTTTGGTTTTCCTCAGCGCCTAAACCTCTTAAATTTAACCTCTTTATTGTGACACTTTGAAAGCAATATGTAATTGGCTAGTATAAAGCCAAATCTCCATTTCTTTTGCCAGCATCAGAATGAGATGGAAGGGATTAGACATTCACTTATGGATTGGAAAACCTTGCTATGTTTAGGACATTTCTATGAGGCCTAAAATGTCAAAAGGGGAATAAAGAAACCAATGTAATTGAAGTAAAAAAAAAAGTTTTCGCTCTTGGTCAACGCCTAGAGATGAAGAGTCTCCTATGCAACAAGGAGAAGGAGGTGAGGGGACATAGGCTACCCACGTAATGGCCCCACATGCAGTAGAGGAGAAGTTAGAGGGGCGCGGGGAAGAAACATGGGTCACTCCAAAAAAATAAAAAGAGAAAGTGAAAAAGAGTGAAATTAGAGACATGAGAAAGGAGGATGGATGGCCTCAAGGTGAACCGATTTGCAGAGTGGAAGATCAGGAGGAGGTAAAGACCGTGGAAGCAGCAGGCCATGAGTGGGAGGAAAAGGCCCTCAAGTTGCTGAGGAACAAGCCACCCCTAAAGGAAAGAGGCATTGGAATTAATCCAACACATAGATTTACAGTGCAACTCGCATCAAGGGAAGAAAGGTTGGAGGGATGCAAGTTAATCTCCAATGCAAAGAGGAAGGTCTTTGTCCAAGGAGGGAGGAATTCATTTTCCTATTGCTGAGTTTTTGAATGGAGATAGAGTAAAACTATAATAGCTTGTTAGTCTAATGTTAAGAAATCAATAACTGTATATCTTCGATGGAATACAAATGAACAAAAACTATTAGTTAATCGATTGAATCCCAAGATTTTGCTTCTTTGATTAAATTGATGAATTTAGTTTTTATGTTAACAGTTGAAGTATTTAGTTGAATGATATATAGAAGAATTGTGTTTTCAGCATCAAACTACAATTAGTTAAAAGAATTGACAAAGAGTGAAATTATGTTGCATTATTTACACTAAACAAATAAATTTTAAATTGGGATCAAGTGATTGTTAAAGTAGTTTTGTGTTTTAATTTGTAGAGGGAGTTTTTTCTTGCATCAGGTAATTGGAAATGAAAATGTGAACAACATTGAGAATGAAAATACTATTGAAAATGTTATTGAAAATGAAATTGTTATTGAAAATGTTGAAAATGAAAATATGGTTGAAAATGAATTTGTTATTGACAATGAAAATGTTGTTGAAAATGAAATTTTTAATGAAAATGTTGAAAATAGTGAAAATGAAAATGTTAATAACATTGTACTTGAAAATGAAAATGTTGATAACATTGAAAATGATGAAAATGAACCTTATGTAACACCTAATTACAAAAGAACCCCTAAATGGTTGGTTGAAATAGATGAGAACATAATTGATAATCTTGAAGGAAAAAGGTCACAACAAATGGTTCATTTGTGGGCTACGAAAATGTTTAATGAATTCTTTTCTGATAAGACATTAACTGAACAATGTCAAATTTTTGTTCAATTACTTAAGATTTACAAAATGAGATCATTATTAAAAAAATTGAAGATTCGTCTCACAAAAAAAAGACAAAAATAGTCTTATTGTAAAAAATATTTTTAATGCTCTAACCTCTATTGGAAAGACTAGCAAGGAAAAAGATAAAAGGTTTGCTCAAAGAGTGATCACAACCTCACTAGTAAGCCATCATTTGAGAAATTCTCATTTAATGAGACAAACTTGTATTGTTTTTAACTTAAATAATAAAAAATTGAATAGAGCAGTCTCAAGAAGAAGAAGACTAGATAGTGCTCTTCAAAATGATATGTGGGATTTTAATGGGAGGATTCCACATGTTGATAAAAAGCTAACCGATAATGTAAAGATGCAAATTGAACAATATTGGAATTCTCACTCTAGAGTATCACCAAATGTAAAGGATGTTTTACAGTTACGAATGAGTAATCAAGATCGTACACTACATCATAATTTTTTTTTGGAATGTAGCCAAACAATTTTGTACAAACAATTTTTTCAAGAACATCCAAATTTGCAAATCTCACAAAGGGCTTTTGAGTCTTGCAATCCATTTTATTGTGTTCCTATTAATGTTAGTAATACATGTTGTTGTAAATACCATGTTGAGTTTTCAATGTATCATGAATTGTTATGCCATATTCATTCTACTATGCATATTGATGAAATGTTGTAGGAGTGCCATGTGGTGCAACTTCCCAAGTCATCCAGGGAGTTGTTAGATTCAATTTTATGCATTAGAGGTGATGGTTGCTTATTTTATAGAAATGATTGTTTAAATGAAATGTGTTTGCAATGTGGTGGTTTATCGAAGTTTGTAACATGCTTTCATGAGGCTAGCGATCATGATTTTGATAACAAAATTGTTGAGAAAAAAAGTTTGAGACAGTCAAATACACATTGAATAGTGGAGGTGAGGGTTCTAGATGCAATTTTGTTGAAAGATAGGTAAGTATTGCTGATTTTATTTATGATTTTCATATATTTTTTTTCTAAAAGTATGCAAGGCATAGCCATATGTCGCAGTGGTTGGATTGGCAATTCAGGATGTGTAAAGACTCCTTCCCCATTGGAACTATTATATCTGTAGTTGATTTTGCTGAAAATTACACATTGCAACCACAAAATGAAGTTCAATCACAATATTATAATTCTATTCAAATTGCTATTTTTATCCACATAACATATAGGCATACCCCTGATAGTACAAAAGAGAACAGGAAGATAACTAAGAGTACCATTTTTACAAGAGTGATGATAGATATCATTCATTTGAGTTTGTACAATATTGTTTTGAAAGCGTTTTTGAGTTCTTGCAGGAAAAAGGAATTGCAATGGGTCAACATCTGATTTGGTTAAATAAATGTATAGGGCAATTCAAGAATGCTCGCATGTTTTATTGGTTGAGTAGGATGCATATAAAGAGGGTTGTACCACATATTTGGAGTTTTTTTGAAGCTGGGCATGGAAAAGGTGAGCATGATGGCGTAGGTCCATGTGTGAAGAGAGCTTTGGTTAAGGAACAAATGAAGATAAGAGGTGGTGTAACATTCAGTGATGCACATTCTATTGTGGATTGGTGTACTTATGCACTATCATGAGGAGTGACACTTGATTCACAAGTGTGTAGGTTCTTTTGGTTGGTTGAGGAGGGCACAATGGGAGACAAAATGGAATGTAAAACAATTAGATATTCTTCAAAGATGTATTCATTTCAAAGCTTAGATGCGAGTGCATAGACCATATGGACATGAGAGATGGTTTGTTTTTTGTTAGAATTGTATTTAGTGTGATTGGGATTAGTGTGAGTCAAATGAGTGGGTAGATACGTGCATTCCACATTACCTAACACCTTTATCTGTAGCACAATCCTCATTAGAAGATGTAATGAAAAGTTCACTTGAATATGATCATCTTTTAGATCTCGTATAGCTAGGACATGTCTATGCAGTTGTAGCACCATAGGGGAATAAAAAGGGATCGGACTATTGGTTGGCACAATGTGTATAGGGAAAGAAAAAGCTAACACAACTAATGATAGATGTTGTTGGCTTCATGTATCCTACATGTTCAATTGTTGTTTCTCAAACTTGGTTGCATTACCATTTCATCATCGTTTAGGTTGTTTACAATAATATAGATTTGTTATTGTAAGAATCTTTTCTAGTTTGCATTACCATTTCATCATAATTTAGGTTGTTTAGACAAAATATAGATTTGTTATTCTAAGTATATTTAGATGTTGATAAAAACTTATGATCACACAGGTTCAGTTGTTGTTTTTGGAACTTGATTGTGAACATATATGATTAGAAAGAATGACATACCTATATTTGAAGACTATGAGAAACATAAAACCATTCTCATGTATTCACACCTTGTTATAGCAAGAAATGTTAAGTTATTGAGACATCATGCTAGACCAAAAACAAAAAAAACTATGGACAATTAGTAGTGTTGATCATGAAGCATTACTAGATACTCTAAAGGTAAGAGATGACCCTTCAGGAACACTTGAGTAGTGGATCATTTTTTGTATGGGATAGGTATATATTGTTCATCACATTTTGATATTGTTTATCTGCTAAGGTTCATTATTTAGGTTATTTAGAATAATAAAGATTTTCTATTCTAAGCATCTTTTCTAGTTTGCATTACCAATTCATCGTCATTCAGGTTGTTTAGAATAATATAGATTTTTTAGTCTAAGCATCTTTTCTATTGTGACCATATGGATTTCTCATTCAAAGTATATTGTGATGTTTTTGTCATGATTGATCATGGAGCTATTGCAACAATAGCCAACTCTGATCCTTTGACAAATGTATGCAACAAATTATAATAATATAGATTTGTTATTGTAAGCATCTTTTATAGTTTGCATTATCATCATCACTTAGGTGCTTGTCAATCCAGAACGTCAACATGCTACTGTTGTGGAAGACTGTGTCAACCGTGAAGGAAACATGTGATCTATTTCCTTCCCCTACTGGGAAATGACTATGTATTAGGGTTGTTTGTTGTATGCCTACATGGAATTTTGTAAATCCTATATTTGATAGCAATTATTGAATGATAATATCATGCGTATTGTGTATACTTTATGTATATTCAAGTGTATACTTTACAACTTTTGTGTATACTTTGTCACTTATGAGTATTCTAATGTATACTTTACGACCTACATGTTTTAATGTGTATACTTTGTATTCATGTGTGTAGTGACTTAAGTGTATTTGAGTAAATGAATCACTTTTTCACTTACTTTGAGGAACAAAACAAACTCTAAACCCCTTTGCACCTTTACATCGCATCCATCTAATCCTTTTTCCATCAACTAAAACATCGACACCATAGACAAATGCCTTAGAGATATCAAAAACTGAGAGAGGTTATTGTAGAGGGGACTTACATGATCTCATAGACTCAGACGAATTATTTCTAGGTGACATGGTTTTTTGAGTAATAGCCCATCAAAGATTGCTACCTTTTAGCACTTTGGACTCTTAAGGGAAATCACTGGTCCAATGTAGCTCGGAGTGGTTCAACATGTTTAGGTGCAAAAGAGGACCATGTATAGCATAAAAGTACCCATCCTGATATGTTGGAATAGTTTGTTTGGTTGCACGATTTGTAGAATGAAAGTTGCACCACTTTGCAACTTCATACTACTTGCATCTGACAACTTTTTTTTCAATTGAAAAATCATCACCACGAGAAAATGCCTCCGATATTGCAAAATACGAGAGAGGTTATTGTAAAGGGTCTCAACACAATCCCATAGCCTCAGATAGAGAGTCTATAAGTGTCACGATTTCTAAGAAATAACCCTTCAAAGATTATTGCCTTTTAGCACTTTGGACTCTTAAGGGAAATCATCAATCCAATGTAGCTTAGAGTGATTTATTGTGTTTGGGTACAAAATAGGATTGTTCCTAGCATAAACGTACCCATCTGAATGTGTTGGAACAATTCATTTGGTTGTATGAGTTGCAGAACGAAAGTTGCACCACTTTGCAACTTTACACTACTTGTATCTAACAACTTTTTCCTCAACTGAAAACTTGACACCATGGGAAAATGCCTCCGAGATAGCAAAAACTGAGAGAGGTTATTGTAGAGGGTCCAAAAAAAATCCCATAGCCTTAAATGGAGAGTCTATAAGCATCATGGTTTCCGAGAAATATTCCTTCAAAGATTGTTGTATTTTAGCACTTTGGACTCTTAAGGGAAATCGTCAATCCAATGTAGCTCAAAGTGATTCAATGTGTTTGGGTGTAAAAGAGGACCATGCATAGTGTAAACGTACCCATCTAGATGTGTTAGAATAGTTCATTTGGTTGTACGAGTTGTAGAATGAAAGTTGGACCACTTTGCAACTTTACACTGCTTGCATTTGACAACTTTTTCCTCAACTGAAAACTTGTCACCATAGGAAAACACCTCCTAGATAGAAAAAATTGAGAGAGGTTATCGTAGAGGGTCCCAACACAATCCTATAGCCTCAAACAGAGAGTATGTAAACATCACAGTTTTTGAGAAATAGCCCTTCAAAGATTGATGTCTTTTAGCACTCTGGACTCTTAAGGGAAATCATCAGTCCAATGTAGATCAGAGTGATTCAGCGTGTTTGGGTGCAAAAGAGGACCATACCTAGCATAAAAATACCCATCCAGACATGTTGGAACTATCTGTTTGGTCGTACGAGTTGCATAATGAAAGCTGCACCACTTTGCAACTTTACAATGCTTACATCTAACAACTTTTTCCTCAACTAAAAACTTATCACCACGGGAAAATACCTCTGAGAGAGGTTATTGTAGAGGGTCCCAACACAATCCCATAGCCTCATATAGAGATTCTGTAAGCCTCATGATTTCGGGCAATAGTCTGTCAAAGATTACTGCCTTTTAGCACTTTGGAATCTTAAGGGAAATCGCCGATCTAATGTAGCTTAGATTGATTCAACATGTTTGAGTGCAAAAGATGACTATGCCTAGTGTAAATGTACACATGCGGATGTGTTGGAATAGTACATTTAGTTGCATGAGTTGCAAAATGAAAGTTGCACCACTTTGCAACTTTACACTGTTTGCATCTGACAACTTTTTCCTCAACTGAAAAACTCATCACCACGGGAAAACACTTCCGAGATAGCAAAAACTGAGAGAGGTTATTGTAGAGGGTCCCAACATGATCTCATAGCCTCATACAAAGAGTCTATAAGCCTCATGGATTTCAGGTAATATCCTGTCAAAGATTGTTTCCTTTTTGCACTTTGGACTCTTAAGGGAAATCGTCGGTCCAATGTAGTTTAGAGTGATTTGGCATGTTTGGGTGTAGAAGAGGACCATTCCTAACATAAATGTATCCATATAGTATGCCTAGTTTTCTTATTGATGCATTATGGTTATCAAAATTCATTGTTGTGCATTACGATATTAATACAAATTGCATGTCAAAGGTCAATTAACATGCATGTCATGGAGTTGTGTTTGGTTTTTTTAATGGTAGTATCACACTCATTTGGTCTGTTTAATGGTTGCATCATGGTTGAGTGATGTCTTAATTGTTGATCGTGATTATTGTATAGATTTCAAATGAACAATCTAATGAACATACATATCTTTTTTAGTTGTAAGGACTTTGTTTGAAGGTTGCATCAAACCCCTATGGTTAAAAGATATTGATTCTTATTCAAGATGATTTTATACCTTTAACATGTTATTAAGCTTGAATTAAAATTTAGTGACATTGATTTTTATCAAGATGATTATATTACTTTTGAATGAACACTGTAACATGACATGCATTTCATTAAGTTGTATCCATTTTTCATTAATTTTAACTTCTTTTGAAATAAAAATTAGCTGCCCACTTCATTACATGAGTTCAAAAAATAAAATAATGTCAAATGTAAATTCATTCAATAGAGCTTGAAATCATGGGTATTCTCAAATTGAGTGTTTGATAACAGTGTATTGTTAGACATGTATGAAAAATGTGGTATAATAGAAAAGGAAATGAATTGTTTGAGAAAAATCCTCAAAGAAATATGGTCTTAGGGAATGTGATGTACATGTGAACCTTAATATGAATGAAATTTAACATAGATGGATTACCAATTGTAATTCATTAGTTCTATTAAAATGTAATTTTGTTAATCTATAACATACATTATCAATCATAACTTTAAACCATTCTAAGATAATTATACATTCCATTTTGAAAATTCAAAGTAGAAAGACATGCACACGAGGAACAAATTAGATCGAATATCAATTCTTATATATCAAACTATAGAATAATTTTATTTGTGCATATACAAATTCGGCATATGCCTACTCAAAACAAGTTTTACAAGTTTTATAAAATGTGGCATATATGCCATCTCAAGATCTATCAAACCCTAAGTAGATATTAATCTATATCAAATCCTAATCCTATGCGGGACCATAAAAAGAAAGCCTCCTTGAAGAAGATAGTTTCTCTGAAGTTTCTTGCATAATAACATTTCAAACCACAAATTAGATTAATTATGTGAATGGTTGACAAGATAGACTAGTAAATAGAAACTTATATACCATCATTTACAAATTACGAATTTAACACCAAAATCAATATATATGTACTATATTATATCAATAATGCAATTCTTGTTTACCTCAAGTCTTTCTCTCTTTTCTGCAAGACGTTCTGCATATGATTGTCCCTTAGGATGATCGGGAGTCCTTGTATAAAGTAATGGTATCACACTCATCATAGTGCTAAGTCAAGCAGAGGACTATAGCAGATAAAATAAAAATGATACAAATTAACATATAATTGTTAAAAAAAATCATATCTATTAAACACATATCTACTTCTATCTAAATGTAAATATCTGTAATATAAAATAAACACATACTTGTTGTGATTCTACGACACTAGATGGGCTCATAGTGGATGAATCAACTAAGATGGTTTCCTATATAAAAAATGACAAGAATGTAACACAATTTAAATTCACAAGCACACATAATCATAATGTCAAAAATAAAAAAAATACATACCTATTGTGCAACTTCATCCACTGGGTCAAACCCAGTCAACAAGGTTGTATAAGAACCAAGTAGCTGCATAAAAAGGCAAGATTACATTAGACTATCAATATATGTAGTACATGTATTTAAACATAATAGATTTCAAAAATTAATATCTAAAATAACAACTTAAATAATACTGTATACTGATTCACTAGGGAAAATGAAATGGCAGTATGTGTAGCCTCATGCACTTGCGACATCTACTCGTTTGTCAACAACGGTTAAAGATTCCAACACATAAACATATATTAGAACAAATGTCTCTCATAAAATATGAAAGAATTTACATAAAACACACTATGAAATTACTTTAAGTCTTACCGGTCCTCCCATATCATCCCTGGCAGTCGATGTCTCTCCTGCAAGTGGTCCACTTTGTGCTCTATCAACTCCTACATCTGACATATCATGAACTTCATAGTCAAATGTGTCTATGGAAGCCTCATTGGACCATTAGAGAGGAACCAAACATAAATTGTTGCACGTCATGCAATGATACACAAATATGTCTCAAAGAGGACAATGTAATAGTGGAAGATGATGACGGTGTACTAGTGGGAGCTGATGCAACAGATGTACCACCATCATGCTGGGATGTATCAGGTGCAACACCATCATGATGGGATGCACCTTCAAATGGCTACACAACATGATGGATTTGCATGACCAAATAATCATTTAATGAATGTAAGGCATAAATGCTCAGAGTCCCTACATCTACAACAATCTCAGGGTAAGGTAGTGGATTTAGGGAAGCAATAGGTGGAATAGGACGAACTGGGGTGACTTGACGTGCTCTAGGTCTATCATGTGGCATCCCTCTACCAACACCCTCGAAATATCGCATGTCAAAGTAATTGACATGTTTTCCTAGCACAAACTCAACATATAATTTTCGGAGAAAATACTGAGGGACATCAAGATTATTGTTGGGTGGTTTATCAAAAACCATCCACCAATGTCTCTTGAAATTATCTAATATTCCTCTATGGATGCACCATTTAATTGAAAATTTTGGTTTCCACACATTAACAAGTTGTCCTGTTATGTGATTGATGAATAATTGGGCTAATTGGGCTTTCTCAATATCAAGTGCCTTCACCTCATCATATGATGTATAAAATTTTCTTTGTTCCTCTCACCACTGTGCAAATCTATTGTGTTGAGTTGCCAAGTTTCAACATTTGAAATGATTGTTTCCAATGTGTTTTTCACGTCTGATAACTCATCGATTGTCTCATAGATTCGACATACATTTCTCAATTGATCTAAATTTCTATGAATAGATTCATGTATTGTTGGCACATTTTGGTTTGTGGTGAAGGAGGATTTGGAGGGTTTTCATCTTGTGCCAAAACAAGGTTTTCATCTTGTACTGGGTTAGGGTTTTCATCTTGTGCAGGGTTAAGGTTTTCATGTTGATCCATTTTAAACCTCTTAATTGATAATTTTTTTCAAAATTAACAAAGATTTTAATGCAATAAAAAACCTATCAAATTTACCCTATTTTTGACTAAAATTAAAAAAAATAATGCAAAAAAAATATAAATTGAATAAAAACATAAAAAATCCAAACATACCTTTGAAATTAGATTAATTTTGGGCAAAAATGATCCCCTACAAACGGATATCTGAGTTGGAGAGTAAAAAACCCATGCACAATGAGCTAAATATGAGTTCTCAGATTTTTCTTTTTTAATTTATAATAGAGGAAACAAATATCGATTCTAAAAAAGCTATTTGTTTCCTATTTTATACATTTTTTAATATATGGCTGGGTCCGGGACCTGACCATATTTAATTGGCGACATTTTTTTTCAAATGTATAATATAAAAATATAATATATAATATAATATATATTATAATATAATATACATTATATTATGTATAATATATATTATATTAATTATAATATAATATATATTATATTAATTATAATATAATATATATTATATTATTATAATATAATATATATTATATTATTATATATATTATATAATATATATATATATTATATATTATAATTATATATATTATATTATATTATTATATAATAATATAATATAATCATAAAATATAATAAATTTAATATTATATTTAATATATAATATTTAATATTATAATATATTAAATATATTATTATATAATATTAAATTAACAAACATTATAATACTATTTTTTTTTTTAAAACATTATTATAATGTTTTTTAATTTAATGTTGTATATGATAAATATATTAGAAAATTATTATAACATACTAAATAAAAAAATTGGTCAGGTCCGGACCCGACAAAATTAAAAATTTTGACTTAAATTAAATGGATATCCATTTTAAAACAAATATTGTACCCAAGCTTGCAAAAAGTCGAAGGTGAAAATTTCATATTTTTGGGCGTGTTAAAAATGCCTTTTTTCCACATCACGACTTTTTGGACCCCCATGATCTTGCATAGACCCTAACAAAAGTAAACTTATTACTAACTAATAGAGTGTCTATAAGTTTTGCAAAGGTTGTTTCAACTGTTATATCATCCCTTATTAATGAAAATCTTATGCCTTCACATTCACCAGTTTCTTCTACAACATACAATGGAGATGAAACTGTTGAATGCATTGTAAGACAACTAAGAGGGGGGTGAATCAATTGTACATTAAAACTTCAAAACCCTCATAAACATTATGATCCACATCAACTTAATTAATCCTTAATTTGTTTGAATGATTTAGCATGAAAGCAAATAATAGAAATTGGAACACATCAACACCATACACAATAGAACACCAAACTTATGTGTAAAACCCAAGAAGGGAAAAACAATGGTGAGGATTAGCTCACAATATAAAGTAATTTTTCAACACCAAATACAATAGGATAAATTTTGGAGGGCTCACTACCAAATTACATAAAAGAAAAAAGAAGGATTTATGCTCTTAGGTTTTCCCCCACCTTGAATCTTGGATATTATAATTGGGTCTACTATGGAATCCTATTTACTCGTTTTAAAATTACTAATTGATACTAATACATATTTTATTTTTTCTCTATCTTTTGTGTGTCCTCTATAAATATATTCAAGGTTACTATAGACTGCATGCTTCACAAGGATTTTAAGTGACCTTTTTCATAATGTTGTGCAAAATATTGTCACCTTGGAATCTTTGGTTTACATTTTACATCATTAATACTACTAGACTATTCATTCTAATCGTTAACATCATCCAATCCTTAACACTTTATTATTTGGTGATATTATTGATTTTCTTTCTTCTTTTGAATTTTTCCATGCACGGTCCCTAATTGCTCAAATTTCTAACAGTTTTTATACAATATTCATAAAGAAATTCTTATTGCAATAGAAATTCATGTCTTACTCCTCCATTAAATTATATTATAATTAGTGATCATTGACTTGTGGTATGATTAATTCTATGCTCCTCAAGGATGTGTCCCTTGCTAAATACATCCCTATCTCTTGTAGGGAACATTTTGGGGATGCAAGGATAGGGAGGAAATGTCCCCAACCATCCACTATTTTGCAAAAAATTAAAAACATCTTCAGAATGGGAATTATTAAGGGATGCATGGATACATTAGGAGACAAATAGTTATCCCCAAGATGGCCAAGGGATGTCCAAATTTCCCCCATATATCCTAGGGATGGATAACCATCCCTTAATATACCCAGTCACATTTTATTTACCTTATAAAAAATACAAGCTTTCAATTCCTATTTCGTTTATGACACGACCATCTAAAATTTTAATTTTTTTATGAAAATGGTGTGCACCATGAAGTTATATGTGGTTTTGAAGGTCTTTATTTGGGCTTGGTGGTGGGAGCTCTATCCCTTAACTAAGCATTGCCCCTAGACTCCATTAAGGGAACTAACCATTAAACCCATTTGAGTCAGTATCCCTAAACCCCTACAAGGTGTGCTACCCCAAATCCTCACAAGGGGTATTGCCCCTCAACCCCACTAGGGGTGTTTTCCTAAAACCCTCACCAAACTATGAGTCTAACCAAATAAGAGACCCATGATTTGTCATGATCGTAAAATCTACATAATGCATATCCCCTGTTGTCTAGATTTTTGCATATTTATATTTGGAGTCATAGTTAAGTATTTTCTTATTTCATATATTGGGCAACCTATTTAGTGTACAAGGACTATCAAAGACAAAATTGGCATGCTACAATTATTATACTATTGAGTATAGGTTAAATAATAGTAAAAAATAAATACAAGTTTCATAATATAAAAAATGTATCAATCATGCCCTACATAGAAAACTAATAGAACAATCCCATCTATTAGTATCCTAGCTAAGGTCAAACTAGAATATAACCAATTATATTTTTATTTAGTTATTCCTCTTTGTTAATGAGGTTGACAACATAACATGTATTTTTTAAGGCTTTAATAATAAACCTCTCTCCTAAATATACACATAGTCAATAATGTCTTTAACTTGAATGTGATAGTTTCATCATAATTGTTCAATAGAATAGAATCCATAAGACACAAATTGTTTTTTTCTCGCACCTTCTTGTCCAAATTTTTCTAATATTCATCAATTAATGTAGGTTGCTAACTTATTTCTTTTGAGACTAGAAACCATTGATCTCTTTCTTCAAGGAGATTCTCCATCTTAAATTTCCACATATTGTAGCTAGTGTTATTGAATTTCTCAATATCTTGATAGGAGGTAGAAGCCATGGCATGCAATATTCTTCACAAACCTACAAAACCCACAATGAAAAAGCTCCCACTACAACCAAAACACTTTGAACACTTAAGAGAAAGGCATCCCTCTCTCAATAGAATCATTAGCTCTAATACCAAATGTTGAAAAATAAGGTGGACTAAACGAAAATATTAAATTTATAATGTGTTTTAAAATATGAAAATATATAACTATCAAGATTACCCAAGAAGATTATTATGATTGCACATTCAACATAAACACAAAATCAACAACACCACAAGTTTTAAAACATAAGTGACATAAGACATATGCAGAGAAACCTTTGTAGAAGAAAATTCCACACCCATAGAGATCCAATGATTGTATTAATCCTTTAAAGAAGTTTACATCAACACAACATCTCTGTTTGAATTACGGTAGCACTTTGTTACTTCAACAACCTATAAAAACAACTCATAAAACTACTATCTCAAGTCCCCAATATATATAAGAGCATGGAAGAGAATACCACAAGTGGTATTTTGAAATAAGAGGAAAAAAAAACTACCTGCAAAAACCATACGTCCCACACCTCTTGGGAATCCTATAATTATAGTAAATAATAATAAAACATCACATCACCTTCATAGGGTGCCTAACCCACAACCAATGATTTTTTTTAATACCCAAGTGCACCACTACTTTATGATGGATTTGACGGCTCAAACCTAAAATATGCAAAATTGGGTTCTCAAATTTCGATAGCATTCAAATGAAATATGTCAACATGCACAAACACGCAAGTTTGGATAGTCCCTACCTAGAAAGTGGGTGCCTAGATGGAATAGTTTCCTAATATGCTATGTAACTATCACTGAACATATGTCCATATAATTATTCATAACAAATAAATATTAAATTATTTTATCTCACATCCCTGAGAGCACATTCTAAGGAACATGGAGACATATAAATATGACTTAGGATTACAATGTTAATGTCACATTAAATCCTAACAATCAAGCCCTTGGTTTGGCCTTTCAATCTCCATGGATAGTCAATAGAATGAAGAAATCATGTTTTTCATGTTTCCTCTTAAGTTTATTTGTGTCTAGAAGGGTGAACCTACAATAGTGAGTCCCACTTGTGGACATCACTTTTTTAAACTTAGATGGAGGTGAAAACTTAAAAATACCTTCGTTTGAAGGTATTTCTTCAAACAAAGGTACCTTTATTTGTAGGTATATCAAAAAGTACCATAATTTAAAGACATACCTTCATTCAAAGGTTTAAAATGTAAAAATCCCTTCAACAAAGGTAGGGAATGGCATAACTTCGAATGAACCCCCTAAAATTGACCTTTCCACCTTAGGCCTCAAAATTTCCTCAATTTTTTGTTTCTAACCTTGGGTTGGAAAGAAAAAATGGAATGAATATGAAAAGATATTTTATAGGATTTTATCAATCAATAGTAAGCTTGCCAATGAGTATAATATTGAATATATTTGATTTGATTATTATATTTGTTTTATATTTTCTAGTGAAGATAGGTTTGTAGCAATTGTGAAGGTCTATGTTCCACACATGGAAAAATAGTAAAATAGAGAACAATAAAAAATTGAAAAATAATTATCATCTAGGTATTGATTTTCTTATTTCAACAAAAAAAGGTTAATTCAGACTAATACAAAAAAGTTATGTGATATTGAATGAATCTATGCCTAAATTATAACTAATCTCACTTCAAAAAGTTATAAAAATTAAATTATGTAATAGAAAATTATGGAAAAATATCCATGCCCTTGATATTTGTGTTATGAATCTATGTTTAAAAATTTATAATTTAATCCTTCCTACAAATAAATTTATGATATACCAAATAAACAACACTTCTTAAAAATAATGTTGACTATAAAAATAAGTTGTTAAAAATTACATAAAAAAAAAATCATTTCTTGAAATTTGAAAAAATATATATTTATAATCTACAAACAAAATCTCAAAAATCACTAATTCACATCATCTTCAAATCATCTTTAAATTTTCAATGGTTTAGTTGCTATAGGTGTTAGAAAGTGAGAATTTGGTGAAAAATGTTGATTTCACTATCCTACTTTGGCCAAAAATTAGGACACTATTGTGGGATCACCTAGAACTTAAGAACAAAAAAATGAATCATTAGTATATAAAATTAGTTCTACAAAGATCAACATCTTATCATGTATAGAGATACAAGTAGAATATTTAATTCACCAATAAATTTTCTTAATAATAAGGATAAACTAGAAGATAGATACAAATATATATAATAGTAAAGAAAATAAATGAAAATAGTTACTAGAAGAAAGAAAAAAAGTGAATATTGCCATGCAGATACAAAGGGGAAAGAATAAGAAAGTTGTAAGAATGAAATAACAAACTAACAAGCTACAAATAAAGATTATACTAGTATCAATAGATATTGAACAAATATAAAAGGACTAGTGGTCCC
This sequence comes from Sequoia sempervirens, assembly GCA_007258455.2. NCBI lineage: Eukaryota > Viridiplantae > Streptophyta > Pinopsida > Cupressales > Cupressaceae > Sequoia > Sequoia sempervirens. The sequence continues at coordinate 47,348 of VDFB02013064.1, read as the reverse complement.
AAGCTAAGACCTGTAAAACAAGTGAATTGTCAAAAGACATAAAACATGCAAAACATATGCATTAGTCAAGATTACCAATATTAGTAATCATAATAAAATTATTAGAGAGGAAAGATTATACAACAAGAAGATTGTGATAAGTAGAATGTTTCAAAAAGATTAAACTAATGCACATGAAGAAAAAAGAAATATAGTGCATATGAGGAGAAAGGAATATAATTAGTACAAGGATAAAGAAATCTAAATTGCATGAGACAAATATGCACAATTTAGGGTCTCTCTTACTCTATCATTGGGAATCATGATTATTTTTGGTAAAAATGAATCACTTGTAGCAAAATACTCTATTAATAAGAAATTTGGATACTAAATAAAATTGAGGATCACTGCAAGTAGTGTACTTATTTACTAGGTGATCTAAAACATATGGTGGTGGATTAGATACACCTTTTTGATCCGCCACCATGCCTACACATTAATTTTGAAAGAACATAATAGCATGCAAAATTAAGTGGAGATAGGGATATGAAGTAATAAAAATATTAGATTCTGGAGTGTGAGATTCCTTTAGAAAATGGACAAGAAATTTTTATAAAAAATTGTGATAGGTAAGAAGAGAAGTGTGATATATGTAAGAAATAGAAGTTCAAAGAACTTAAGAAAATGTTGTTTCAAAAAGCTCTAAAATTGAAAAAATTTATATGTCAAATTTAAGGATTTAAAGTCTAGACTTATATGAAAGCCACAATATGAAAATTGGAGTTACAATTTGAATTTTATAATAATTTTTTTAGAAGGGGTAGTCGAGAAAGATAAAAATATTTAAAGTTTAGAAACTTTAGAAACTTTAATTTTTTAAAATATAAATAGGAAAATTTTAATTCAATTTTACTATTTATGATTGAAAAGTAGAGCACTTTTTAGTAAATTTCAAGGAAAAAATAATTTTAGAGATAAGATTTCCACCCAATGAGATAGGATTGACTATGAGATTTTATTGAGTAGGACATCTAGATTTGAGAGGTATATATTGAAGCTTTAATTTTTGGCTTTTTTGGTCAATTTACATGAAAATGGGGCCTATAGAAAATGCTAGAATCCAAAAAGTGCACTAGGATTTACAAGATGTGTTAGCATGATCTATTAGATATCTTGTGGTCTCATAAATATGTTGGCATCCAAATGCACTAGCATCGAAGAAAAGAAAATGAAACAATGTAGAAATATGTAAAATCCCCATCTCGGGCACAATATTTTTTTTTTTAATAACAATGCTCAACTACCAACTTAAACAATTGAGCATCTTCCATGAAGCTTAATAGTGTTAACTTCAATAATTCTCCATTCCCATGATGGAATCAACTCATTCTTTCCAAATATACGCTTGAACAAAAGAGTGACACGATCCCAAGGTTAAGGTCTTTCCTAAAACTATGACCTAAGCCTTGAGGGTTCATGATGACCCTACCTACATATTCCCTTGTGGGAATTAGAGGCATTGTAGTTCACCCCACAATGATAGAGGGAGGTCAATCTCACCTCTTGTATGAGATCTATTATCTCACCTTTAACCCATAACTATTAATTTAGTACATGTAAGCTATCAACATAGTAAATTATAATATAATTATAATTGCCATCAAGTGTTGGGTCCATACCAAACATTACTAGGCATTAGTGTACAAACATTCACAATATTCACAAGGGGCATATCATACCATAATCTCAAAGATCATACACAATGTAAGTCACAAGCATACCTCCATATACACAAGCTGACTAGCTCATACACATCACTAGTATAACAGTGTCTGAATCATACACAAATCATAAGTATAATGATGATTAGCTCATGTGAGTACAACAATGACTCTCTCATACACATCACATTTATATTAGTGATTGGCTCCAACATATATCAAAAATACACAGTGACAAGCTCTAACCATACATCACAAATACACAATAAAAAGCTCCAACCTACATCACAAATACATAGTGACGAGCTTCAACATACATCACATCCACAATGGCTAACACATCACAATGGATAACACATGTCCATAATGCCTCCTAGATAGAAAGAATATCAGTGCATTGTGCACTACACTACAGGTCCTATCATTTTCAGTAGTCTTCTACACCATTGGACAAATGGGAAGAGGATTTGGTGCATCCCATACTACACCGCGGGCCCGTCCTCAACCCCACAAGGCTAGTATATAGTATGACAAGTGGGAGGGGATTCGATGCATCTCATACTACATCGTGGGTCCATCCACCATCCCAAGGGTTTCCCCAAGTAGTGAACCTACCAAACCCAGTGGATTCTGACTTTAGCCGCCTATAGGCCACTAGTGACAAGTCTATCCACCTAGGAAGAAATAGCTCCCGACATATACTACCTTGTGACCTTAGTGATATTGTCAGCTATCTTCTTCACAATCTTGGGTAACACTTAGCATCGGTCACTTCTGTGTTTACTAGCACACAACCAATGAACCCTCTCAATATGCCCAAAAGTGAAGATTTAGTTTAAAAAATTATTTCAATGTCCAGTTTGGCCAAAAATTGTAAACCACTATTGTGGGATCACCCCCACCCAAGAGTTAACCTTCAGGATTTTTGAGTAGTGACAAGCAATCATTGGACCATGCCAATGACCGATGTTTGAGCTACTGCTAGGGATTAGTCAACATTCACCTAGATCACGGAGGTGAAGGTAGCAAGCTACCTTGGTTATGATATGACTGTAGCGGTTGCATGGGTAGGGACCCATCCATGCGGGTAATGGTAATCCAGGGCTAACTACATATTGAGAGGGTTCACTGGTTGTGTGCTAGTAAACACAGAAGTGACCGATGCTAAGTGTTACCCAAGATTGTGAAGAAGATAGCTAACAATATCACTAAGGTCACAAGGTAGTATATGTCTGGAGCTATTTCTTCCTGTGTTCAGTGATAGTTACATAGCATATTAGGAAAATATTCCATCTAGGCACCCACTTTCTAGGTAGGGACTACCCAAACTTGCGTGTTTGTGCATGTTGACATATGTCATTTGAATGCTATCGAAAACTAGTTTTTTTCATAAAACAACATTTTTAAAAAGTAACGCTCACCGTATAATGAATAATTTTTTTTTCATGAAGGATAAAATTCTAATTCTTTTGAATTTAGATTTGTTACTCCTATATCTAGTGCTTCCACTTGGTTAGATAGTTTTTTTATTGAATATTTTTTCTATAATCAAGTTTCAAAGTCAAACCAATTACAATTCAGATTTATTTATATAGTTAGATAGTTTTTTTATTGAATATTTTTTATTTTTATTGGATCAAGGATTTCAATATCTGGTGCACTCATATTTTAATTTTTTTTTTTAACAATCTTCTATTTTTGCACGTGTAGAACAAAGAGTTTGATTTTTGGTGAAAAACCTACATTCACAAGAAATAAAAAGTAAATATAATAATAAAATTAAATTTATTTAAAATTATACTTTTTGGGAAGCTTATAATAAGGACTACATAATTGCAAAAAAAATAAAAAATTAAATGAATTCATTTGATCCCCTAAAAGGTAAATCAATTTTTTTTTATATCAGCATTTTGATAGGTGTAAAAGAGACTCCATTATAGATATGGTTTAAAACTAGCAGGGTTCTATCCAAGGGGGTTTGATCTAAGGTAGTTTGATCAAACCCTCTTCAATTGGAATGCTTTAAATGGAACTTTTAAAGGATTAAATCATTATATTTTCTAAAAATATGTGATTTTAGCAAAAAATAGAATCTCCCAGAAATTGTAAACCAGCTTTGTAGGATCACCCGTGGGTCATACATAACATTAACCACAATCTCAATCCACATATACATGGGCTTATACATAAACACCTAGATATGGAGTTGAATTACATAGACACATAAGAGATACATGGAACCAACACGAGATGGAATTTATGCGTATAAGAAAATACCCTTTATATAGTAGTCAATCTTCGCGTATTATATAAAAGCATATTATGTATTAAATACATAATATTAGATTCCCTTAACTCGCTCATACCCATCTGATACCCATTTAGCCTCAAACTGAAGCCTACTAAAGGGAGAAGGTCAAATCAATTAGAAACAACCCCAACCTTTGGAGTTATCCCCCTAAACCCTCCCCCTAAGGACTTGAAGTCACAGGGACATCCTTCGCCCAAGGACTACCTACATTCCTGCTTCCAAATGGGTCAAAGTCACATGTAGTTCTCCTCACAAAGCCTTTCAAGGATTCCTACACACATGTTCCCACAACCCAAATTTTCACTTCCCCTTAAGTATATTGAGGTCTTGCACTAAACTCCGCCCATTTTATTTATAATCTTGTTTGAACATCCCGACTCTCTTATAGGTTCATCTCATTGACCTAGGGGATAGGCTTATTACTTAATATAAAATTTACTTGGTTCACACAACCCATAGGGAATCATTCCATTGGAAAATCATATAATAGGATCATTATTAAGGCTCTTATACTCAAGGGGTCAATTGATATCTTCAAAGAATGTAAAACAATATTTATAAGCATGTATTAAGTATAATCAATTCTTGAGTACTACTTAAGAAAGTTGGAAACACTATGTCCATTCGACCATCATACAAAAATATAAACCCAATAATATTTTTACTAATAATATTCTTATCCTTCAATTTCCTTTACCCTATGGTGTATTATTATGATAGTCTAGTTAATGGACTAGATAATTTATTCATACTTGTCATTTAGTCTTAATGGTCATTACTAAGGTATCAAGAGATGCTCCATAGGATTTATCTCACAATTCGATCACAACCATATTGTCAATTGAAATTAGTTGTCTTCCATATACTTTTATTACGATTCATTGTTGGTACAATAATAATTTCAATATCAAGGTTCTCGTATCTAAGAGAATGATAGACATCAATCATTCATATAAGGCATTTACCATGGTATCAATGTATTATCGAAAGTACTAAGTTTCACACTAAAGATATGTTTAGTAAAGAGTGGTCGTAGTGCCACTGAACAAAGTCACCCTTTCTTACAATATTATGCAACCAAATTCCAAGGCTCATATTAATTATGTATGTTGTGTGGTTCCTATTATGAGGTTATCTTGCAACTAAAGATTGGATCTAGGACTCTTTGCCACCTTGATTCACTTAAAACCTCAATATAGAGATGTAATGAACTAAATGTCTGCTCAAAATTCCAATCACTTGGATATTCAAATAATTTAACCCTTGATTATAACAAATTCCCAGTTTATGAACTTCTCATAATCCTAACTGTTCAAGTTCTTGAGTACCATACTAATATTAATTACCCTTAGGTTTTGATTCCCATTTACTTATAAAGAATGTTAATTTCATTTGAAATCCATAAAAGTAATATTTAATTTATATTTATCCAACCTTTCACGAATAAGCATAAATTACTTTTATTTAGTCATTTTGACTAGGACATTAGACCATTCCAAATTCATTCTTCAAAAGTTGCAAGAAAATGTATAACCTTTCGAACATATTCAAGAGAGTTTGGATATAAATTCTTCTTCATTGAATTCTACTTTTAAGCTTTGTGGTGGTGATACAAAATGGCTCCTGTCATTTGAAAATCTAATAGGAATCCTTTTTAATCATGCCTTTCTACATATTGTGCCTCTTCTCAAACTCTAGTTGAGTGTAAACAAATAGAAGAATAGTTTTTCATCTAATCACATATTTCTAAGGCTTGTCTTTTGTAACTCATTTGGAACATACCCTACCTTGGGGCAATACTAAAGACCACATTTCTTGGAGGAATTTTATCAAACAAATCGCGAGTCTTCTTTTTTTAAACTTCCATAAATTGTACGCAATTCTAACCTATGTATAAAAGAAGAGGAATTGTCTTTTTCTTTATCATTATTATTACTTGAATTGTAACTCAATATCCCCTTAATGGTAGAAGCTGTATGTGATTTATCATAAACATCCTTTAACCATCCTAAATTGATCTTTTTGGTTGCAAGAGTAATTTTAAAATACTCTAATTGATTAATTGCAAAGGAGTATACTTAGCTTCAAGAATTATGTCAAAGAATTTTTTATGGTGTGGACACTAAAATCTGTCTTCCATTTCCTTGAATTTCCAAGTGCCAGGCTCCTTCTAGGTTCCTTCTTGTGTTCCTCTCACATAGGGTGAATTTTTGTACTGCCAACATTCCTATGTTTTGCACTATTGTCCCATCCATTTATGTGATTTGGTTTCTTCCCTTAGGTTCTTCCTTAAGTTATTCTATTATCTTTCTCTCCTACCACCTACCTTCTCCCTTGAAATCATCTCTCTACCTTTTCCTCTACCTTTTCTCCCACACATTTCCTTACTCCTTGACTTTTATGGGCATTCATAGCTTATTACGAACCTTCCTCTTGGCTCAGACAAGGAGAATGATGGCTAAGGTTGTAGAAAATGTCTTTCACAACTATCAATACCATTTTCTTTAGGTTTCTAAAGCCTTTCAAACATATCCTCTTGTGCATTTTCTACAACCCTTGTAGTTCACGAGACCACATTTCTTTGAGGCATTTCCCCTTCCATTTTTCGTGTCTTCATGCTTTCACCTTGGCTTATGTCCGCATCCTTTCCTAACTTTCCTTTTCCCTCCCATCATGATTCTCCTTTGGTGAAAATATTTTATCCATTGTGATTCATGGGTGTCCATAACCATGTTCCAAAGCTCTCATTTTTGCTCAGGCAGTGACAATGTTGGCAATTGCAGTGAAAGTTGGCTTTTACGCCTCCATTTTATACTCTTTCCCTCGCTACGTGCCCTTTCTCAACTTTCCTTTGCATCCCTCCTCACCTCTCACATTACTCTTCTCTATACTCTTTATGTGCAATTTCTTTTTTTTTCCCTTCCAATCAAAGCTTCCATGAATAGATATGGGGTTGTGGGGTTTTAATGGTTAATGAGGCTCCATTTCTACATGACCTATCATTTATGTGCGAAGTAATCGGTCACCATACTCATTTAATGGCACAAAGACTTCTTTTGTTTCGTTTGCACCATGCCCTCTTGGACTGTGTAGCCCTACACAACATACTTGCACCATTTGCATTTAATTTGAGTTGTCTCTTCCATGAGAGGGGTAGATGGTTCCATATTTATAGCATCCTCATGTTTGTTGGGTCATTCATGGAAAAAGGTCATGACCTCCACAATTTTTATTTTGTTCTGGCTTTAATTTATTTTACTGACCGCCCATGTGAGAGAGGTCCTTCTAAGTGGGATGTGACAAAATAGAATAGATGAAGTAGAACACTGTTGTGTAGATGCGATCTTTTTCGTGAGAAATGAATGATTCAATAAAAATAAGTAGATTGATAAAAAATTATTTTCATTTTGTTGGACATACTTAAGCTACTAGAGAGGATGACGATCCAGATGTTCTAATCACTGTGAGCATGAGCCCAAGGATTCACACTCATTGATATAATGCATCTATGTGAGGTGGGGTTGGATTAGGTGTATATGATGTTGAAGGTGAGCTACAATGATCATATGCTTATAGCTAGAGATGGGATTTAAATGCATTTATATTTTGTTTTCTCACCAAAGAGCTCATGATGATGTTCAAGCACATATACTAGATTTTATACCTCCACATTTTAGGTAGGAGCATATCTATAATGACCAGAAGCCCCCAAATTATGTTTGAGATGGACATCTATATTCCTTATCCTAATATTTTCTAGGAGACCATCAAATTACATATTACTCATGAGGATGTTGTAGGGAGGAGATAAAATAACTTGACATGGAATATTATGATTATTATAGTGGTAATGTGTGGTCATGGATGGTTGAGGAACACATCTCCACAATGAGATTATCAATCATATTAGAGATATGGAGTAACATCATACGATTTGTAGCTGGGTCATTGCATGCTAGCCCATTTGTAGAATCATTTGGACTAATGCATATGCTATGAGACATTATTTCATGAAATGCACCTTATTATAGATATGTAATAGAGATAACATATAATTCATGTAGGAAATGAGATACCCTATATATATAAGATCAAATTTTCCATGGGCATATGTTCATAGCCTTCAAAAAGCATGACATTTTAAATAAATTTTATATTGGTGGTATATTTTTGATTAACTGATGTAAGAGCATTTTGAGTTTTGTTTCAATTTTGATGTTTACTCTTGATTTGCAGTTTAGCTCGGTCTCAAAAATCATTTAAAGGGGAATTGAGTGACATTATTGTCAATTACATTTGACAAAATGTTTCACATCAATTTCTATTCATTTACTTTAAAGTTAATGAATGTTAAATTTTGAATGTTTTTAAGAATTAATTCTCCACATAGCCTAGAGGTTTGTAGAGCATGAAGGATAATGGAAACCAATCTTAGTGGCAGAGATTGTTTCCTTTTGAAGACCGTTATGGGTAAATTTGTAAATGTTAATTTTTGGTGGATAAAAGAGGATAAAACAGGGCACATGGAGGAGGGAATCAATTGCTAGAGTGTAAAATTTTCACCCAATTCAAACTTTGCAATTCCTCTTTAACTAAAAATGCCAAGTTTAATAACAAGTGATGCAATTTGTCGTGTTCCTACCTCCTAGCAAAGATCTTTTAGGTTGGTAGGGGAAGGGTTAATATGGTTGAAGATTTGTAAAAGTAATTGTTGGTGTTTTGTATTGAATGCAAAAAACAAGAATGAATGGAATGGAAGAGTATTTGATTTGAGAAGCAAAATATAAAGGGCAGAGTTTGCTTTTGATTACTATAACTTGTTGGAAAAATTGTGTAATGAAATTAAGAAAATATGATACTAAACATTTGTAAGTAATTCATAGTATTAGTAATTGTTCGTAAATGAATTTATTTACTTTGTAAGCTAAATTCAAATTATTACTTGAAAAAAAACTAGTTACTTATGTAAGATAAAATTCAACTAATTGCTTGAAAATGAATCTAATTACTTAATAATATAAATTCAAACATTTGCTAAGATAAAAATTAACCAATTGGTTTAAAATGAATCTAATTACTAAATTATATTAGTACTAGATTAATTTGGAGAAAACATTAAAAATAATAGTAAGCTAATACTAATTACTATAATTAGTAAATGGACATTGCCTTTGCAAAAATAATTTAGACCATGGCTAAATATTAGATGCATTTTCAAATTAGAAAATTAATTAAGTAGTGGTAGGAAACTAATTTCTTAAATTAAATAAAATCAACCTATTGTTTCAAAATATACTAAGTACGACTAAATAATTTAGAAATTAAGTGCTCATTGCTTTGCAAAAATATCTTAATTAATACCAATTTTCTTTCAAGAATATAAATTAAATAATTCCTAATACTAATTACTATAATTACTAAATGAGCATTGCCTTTTGCTAAAATAATTTAGACCATGGCCAAGTATTAGATGCATTTTGAAATTAGAAAATTAATTAAGTAGTGGTAGAAAACTAATATTTAATATTAAATAAAATTAACTAATTGTTTGAAAATATACTAACTACTACTAAATAATTTAGAAAATAAGTGCTTGTTAGTTTGCAAAAATATTTTAAATAATACCAATTTTCTTCTGAATATAAATTAAATCGTTACTATTTATTTAGGAAAATAAGTTATAATTTGATATTTTTTGTAAATGAGTACAAATTTTACTTTGCATGAATAAATGATATTAACTAGTTTTTATAATTGCACATTGAATTACTTTTGTGAAATAAATTTTCAATGAAATAAAGGATTTAGTAGTAATTACAAACTACTTTGTGATTTGACTAACATTAATAAGTTAAACTATTTCAAAATGCTTAAAACTCAATTTCGTCTCCAAATAGTTTATTTTTTGTAACTTAAAATTTGATTAATATTAATCAATGAAAAATAGGCCATAAAAAATCAAGTTGATAGAAATAATAGCTTTATAGCTAAACTAGAGGTTTTAAATAGTAATTAATTCTTTTGCAAATATTAATCCACTTTCATTATTGAAAATTCATGCCAAAAACAATATGCTGAGGCTAGTGATTTGGAGCATTTCTAATACCTCGTAATGTGTAAATAGTAAATAGTTGTAAACGAGAATGCTTCTCTATGATTCAGTGCACTACATAGCTTCCAAACGTTGAGTGAGTGCATAGATAGTGAGAATGGAAAAGGTGTTACATGTAAACATGTAAGAATATAGACCAGGAACAAATTTTTCCTTTGATGAATGCATAAGAATATGGTCTTCAAGTTCTATGAGGAACGTTGGGGAAAAGATAAATGTTTTATTTTTTTAGAAGGTAGAGGACATTTGCCAAAGAACAACTGAATTTTGGAGAATGCCATGGAGGTGAGTTGTTATTGCTTTGTAAAGTATTAGAGATTGAATGTAGAAGAACTTTGACAATTTGGTAAAACCTAATTCAGAAATCCTACCAGAGTAAGTGTAATAACAACTCACATGCATATGCTATGTATGTCATAAACATGAAACAGTAAAAGCCAAGAAATAGAAAACATATGGAAAACTAATTGGCCTAGGCAAGGCCTTGTTAACTGTGAATGCATCAAATGCATTTTGTTAATTTTGCCATGTGCTTTTGTGTTTTATGTTTATGAATAACATATCATATGTAATTGGTTGTGGTGGTTTCTTAATATTTTCCTTGTAACAGGAAACATGTTTTGGAATTGGAGTGGAGACAAAGATCTATAGAGCTGCAAATACATTTGATTCTTGAGACAAAGAGTGGAAGGTCAGAGTATCAAATGTTTTTGCATGTTTTTTTCCATTGAAGTTTGATTCTTCACATGTGTGGGAAAATTATGCAAATTGTTTGAATTTGTCTAATTTTTTCCCATAAGCAAGTGACCTTTGCAATTGTTTAATTGCAATAATGTTGTAGTCAGAGATGTGCATAATTGCAGTTGGGACAATTTCCACATAGTGATTGAATATTTGCAAAATATATAGTGACTTCCTAATTTACTAATATACTTTAACAAAAATGAATAATATGCCTACTCCAATGAATAGAGAAATAGATACATTTTTTTTATTTCGTATTTGTAAATGAAACCATTGCAATAGTAACTTGTTTGTTCACCTCAACTACTCCATGTCATATGTCATTTACTGTAGTCATTTGTAGAATTAGGCTTTATAGCAGCAAACAATCCATGTAGTCATAGAAGGACAAAAGTATTGATACCAGGACAAGGGTTGTTACTCAAGTGACTTTCTAGAATGAATACAGTTGCAACAAGTTACTATTGCAATCATTGAGTTCACTTTTGACACTGAAATTGTTCCAAGCAAACTTAGAGAATACAAAGATCGTTTTAGTGGGGGACTAGGCACTCTTGCAATTGGGGTAGGTCACTATTATGATGTGCATTGGATATGGGATGTGTGTTGATCAATCTATAGCTATTGCATTAAATGAATTCACAGTATAGAAGACCTTGTTCAAAGTATTCAATTTTTTTGTTTTGTAATTGTCATTTATGTATAATGTATAAATTCCAAAGGAAACAATTACACATATCCAACATTGTAACCTTTGTCAAAAAAAGCAATGTTGCATGCATGAAATTGGTCAAAATGTTTACTGCTATAGGATCACAATAGGATGGGAAAATTTGTCCTCTATTTGTAAGAAAGAGAAACAAAACCAATGAAAAAAGGCATAGTAATTAATAAAAACTTTCTTGTAAGAGCTAACAACATATTTAATAACGGATAACAAAGTCTTGGTAAGTTATAAGAATTGGTCTGCAAAATCTTGTTTACAGGATTTGCAGATTCAATTGGATGTTGTTACACGTCTACATGTAAGAGTCATATTATTTTGAGCATTGGTGCATTTGGTTTATTTGTATGATGTGTGGAGGAAATGAAAGCATAGAGAAGCATTGCTGTTTAGGAATGGTACCTTTTATTAACAACAACATGTCATGTTTGTCAATGAATTTTTGGGTCTTGTTGCCTTGCACATATTGCATGCACTGATTAAATATTTGTCACAATATATAATGTCTCCCTATTCTCTTAATTTACTTAAGCGAGAATGAATAATAGTCCTACTGCAACCAATAGAAAGAGAAATAAATTATAATTTTCAAACATAGAAAATATGTTGAGAAACAAATTCAGCAAATGCAATTGTAAACATGCCTATTGCAGTCACTATGTTTTGTTATAAAGTGAATGCTATTGCTTATTGATTTATCCACATAAACTTAGTAAGTGAGAAAGTATCCCAAAGAGAACTCAATCAAGTATCAATTGAATCTTTCATGTCTGAAATCTATCATTCATGTGTTTTTCTATTGCATGGAATAGGTCTAGTACTCTTCTTTGTGTAAGCAAATAAACAAAATAGAAACACATTATAAAATTTGTCAAATAAATTTGATTGGCTAACCAAGTATGCCAAATTGAAATGCAATTATTGTAGTAGCAACTTGCCCTTTAAAAACATGTATGTTTTATATTGCTAATATATTGCATAGTAAAAATGTGTAATAGTGGAGTTTAATCTATTTAAACGATAACATAAGAAAATAAAGTATTGTTTACCATATAATGGAAAAACATGTCGACTGCAAAATAAAAGTAGGAAGAAGTTTTAAGTCATAGAACATGAGATATAGTAATATATAGGTAAAAGACCCAAGAAGAAAATCATAAAAAAGAGAGGAATGCAGATTCATGCAATGGCAGGTAGTCTTTCACTTGCTTCTACTTCATCACTTGCAATGTCATTATAATGGTTAGTATGAAAGCTAGTTTTTTAATATAATTGCAAACAATTTTAGGAAATTGAAGAGAAAGAAGAGTATTTGTATCAATATTGTTTTATACCTTGTTGTGGCATATACTGTTTTCTCAGTTAGGAAAATGGCCTTTGTGATAACGTTGTTTTGACTGAGGGTGAAATGCCCTTTGGTAACAAATTCACGTAGTGCAAATATAACTACTGATTTGTCCTTGATGTCATTTTTGTATTTGATGTCTTGAAGGGCATGCAAGAGTTGTTGCAGGACATTGCTTTGGATTGAACAATGGATTGTTTGCTTGTCATTTGTTATGATGATAGCTTTAGGATGAAGTGAGTATATGTAGCTCACTTCCTTGTCACATTAGCTGCAATGAGTAGTTTCCTATTGGAGCATGTCGTAAGTGTCAAATTTATATTTGTAATTTGGGAAAAAATCTTCAAATGGATTTGAAAGTGAGTTTGTTGCTTTTAATGTTCCTGAAACCTAGAACATGTGAACATAGATAGTTAGAAGTGACAGTTTCATAAATTTTAAATGAAAATGAGAAAATATTTTTAAAAAGTCACCTTGAATGTTGATTGCAACAAAGTAGCTAACTTGTCCAATGTTCTCATGTTATTCAATTTGCAAACAAATGTTGATCAACCCATGTGGAACATGTTTTTTTGATTAGTGCTTTTTAGGATATTCTTGAAAAGAAAGGCTGAGGTTTTGTTCCTATGCAGCAATTCCTCTATTTGCAAGTATTGATTTTCATGAGATGGACGTAGTTGTAGCTGCATGGTAATGAGAAAATTAGTCTTTGTTACAAAGAAATTTTATTAAAGACCACAATGCTATAAAAATACATTAAAGTGGATTAGTGACATATGGTGGTGAGACATTTGGACCTGTGCTCTATCAGATTCCACTATGCCATCTTTGATATCAATTGCATATCGTCTACCTACTTTTTTAGCGCCAACAACCAAGAACCTATTGTTCCAATCAGATACTGATTTGTGGCTGCTAGTAGTTGGATGATAGTTGTATTTGGAATGAAGTAGTAGTTTGTAGAAAATAGGGGCATACTTTCAATTGTGCTTGTGTATGTCAATATTAGTATGCAATCATAGTCCCCTCTATCATAATCTATTCTAGGTACAATTTAGAAGCCTGATATTGAAACTCCCAATCCTGGAACTATTTTGTGCTCATGTTCTTGGACAAGGTATCCAATGATATTCAATGTAATTGTCATTTCTCCTTTAAGATCTGTGAGATTTGCACATAGTACTTCGTGTGTTCTATTGACTTTGTCCAATGTTACTTTGTAGACAACAAGGACGTCACCTTGGAATGTTTCACCAACTTTTTTTGCATTCAACTGTTCAATTGATATGGTCTTTTTTATTTTTGTTTTACAAACAACAAGAGAAATGTAAATCTTATATTTGGACAATGCAAAAATGCATGCCATAGGAAAATAGGATAAGTTGTTTACCATTTTCTTGTCTTCCTCCATGTCTTGTACTTGCTATTGTGGTCTTTTTGTTTGATCCATGATTTTCCTACAAGGTAGTGATTTAGTATTGTAGAATTCATTGGAAAATGTATTAGTGATATATGCTTATGTATGCTGTAATGTTGAATTGATTCAATGGGAAAGGTGGAATTTTAGGAAAATAGGAAAGTGGTTAGTCCAATATGCCTCTGATCTATAAATATTGCATACACTTGTGATTGAATTTGACCAAATATGTTCAATGAGCGGCTTGTGTAGACTATGCGATTTGTTTAACAAAAACTGAATTTTGTTAGTTTGCATGAAATTTTGGAGTGTTCTTTTGCTTTTTTTTTTTATCACATGTCAATATTAAAGTCACCCACAATGTACAATATCTTTTTTGTATTTGTGTATGCAATTATAGATTGAAAAATTGTGATTATTTCTTGAATGGGAGTATTAGGCCTTGCATAAATATTATACATATTAAGTTCATCGATGTGTCGTAGTATTGTGATTGTGATGGCTTCAATATTTGTAGAGTTGTGTTCTTTTGCTTTTGATACAAAAAAATGTTTTTTGGTAAACGTTGTTATGACATGTATCATATTCATACCAAAAGTATTAAAATATTGCGATAATATATTAGGTTGTAAGATATGCATGTGTACTTCTTGTAAACACAAAATGCTAGATTGCATTGTCATGGTCATTGGAAATGTCATGCACATGTTGATTTAATGAATGAGTGTTTAGTGTGCATAAAAGAATTTGTGGTGTATCATGTGGACATGTAGTTTCAATATCAAGCTGCCACTGTGTAGTTGACTACAGGTGATGCATTTCTACGTGTATCTTTCCCTTAACTTTAAATTTTTTTGTGCTTAAAGGTTTTAGTGGAAATAATGAGTCTATTGTCTTTGTTCGTCATAGTGATGTGTAATTTAATCCATGTTGTCTTATGCCTGTTGGTTCAAAAGCCAAAGCTTGCATTGTTAGTCCTTGTGATTGATGGATGGTTCGTGCACATGCTAGTTGTATTGGGAATTGTTTTCTAATTGTAATTTTCTTGTTCGCTGAATTTTTTTGTATGGATCTAGCAATGCACAATATAGGAACCCATTCCATGTCAATGAGATAAGTGTAGTATTGTGCATTATTGTTGTCCAATTGTTGGATCGACAAATTTGATCCAAACAACAACAATGCCATTATGTGTTGTATATTCTTTAAATATTCCATTAGATCTGTTGACTAGGCCATCTTGTGTATTATAGTTGCTTGCATATATTTCAACAAGGATATCCTATTTCAAGTATATTTGAGGTGGAAGAGTGGTGGTATAGCTATAAAGGCCTATTGCATTATATTTTCCTCATGCTCATCTATTGCATCTAGCACTATCATTTGACTGGAAATGGCCAATAGCATTTTATGGTTGTGCGCGTCCACATCAACTTTCCTATAGAACAAGTATGGAAGTGTTGGATCTAAAAGTGTAGAACAAAAGCAAAGTTGGTTAAGATAGTCTATGTCATCATTTGACTATAAGCCTATTTGTATTCTATTAAGGATTACAATAAACTTTTCATCCTTTTGTCTCATAGTTGTGACCAATGAGTAGCATTTTACATTGTCTTTCCAAAAATTGTAAGACACCAATTCAATTACAGTGGGTTTATTCTCAAATACAATGGAGTCAAGGATAGGTTGCACTTCATAGAGATCACCAAAAAAATTGTATCAAGGTTTCCAAAGTACATTGTACAGGCATTTTCATTATGTCTCGTAGTCGTCTATCAATGTAGTGTAGAAATGTTGAGCCTACTAGTGAGATTTCATCTATAAGGAGCACATGCAATTGATCATAATGCTTGGACATATTATTCGATGCTTCAAATGCTAAGGGCAGAAAATATTATGTATGAAATGGTATGTGAAATGTTGAATGTAATGTGACTCCACCTAAGTTGTAAGTTGTTTTACCTATATATGCAGTTAATAAGCCTTTTGGTTTGTCTGGATTGTTGTCAATAGACTTGCTATAAATGTGAATTAGAGCTTGGTATATAGCTTTTGTTGTGAAATTCTTTCCATTTCCAACTCCTCCAGTCAATAACAAATGCAAAGGCTTGCCGATGTTATTCATCTTTTTCATTATAGCAGATCTTTAACAATTGCTTGTTGTTCCTTGTTTAACATTTGTCTTAGTTTGTAGTATTTGTTGTTGCCAATTATCTGTGGGTGTCTAGCAATTTCAAATGCATTGTGTGGCATTATATTTGGTTTTATGTGCCTTATGTTTGGAAGGTTTGTTTGAATGTCATATTGTTCCGTTTGGCTAGCTTTTCTTGTTGTCAATGACTTATCATTGTTGCCATCATCAAGGGACTCAACATCTTTAAGTTCTTTTTCTATGTCACCCCATGTAGGACTTGTGTTGTGAGTGAACTTTGCATGATTTTTTATAATGGTTTCTTCATGGTGCATGTATGCATGTTCCCATGAGTCAAAATTCTATTTCAATGTACTCTCGTTTATTGTAAATGGTACATAGAGCATTAATTGCTCTCTAAAATGATTCTCCAGATCAAAGTGCTTGTTGAAGTTAATAAACCTATTACACCTAATTTAGTTTTTGGGTCAGCTGTAGTTCCATTTTTATTGTCACTTGAAACAAATTCTGCAAGACATATGTCTATCAATGTTTGGGGATGTATTAAATAATACCCCACTATAAATTTTGAGAGTATGTTCTCTAATTCATCTAGTTCATTATTATATTTTTGACAGATTTTAGAATGAATGTACAGTCACTATAGGACCGCGTGTCAATGAAAATGCATTTTCTTGAACTAAAGTTTAGTGGAAGTGATAAATTAACATGAGTAGCTTATTGTACTGACGTTTGTTGCAAGTTCAATAATGCATTTCCAAGTTTACCTATCATTTTTATTGCATCAATATCCATTTATTGGTGGTCCTTACGTATTCTTTTGAATGCATATGTCATTGACTTGTCTACTTTTACAATGTAAAAGTTGTAGTACATTGCTGCTGCATATGCATTAAGCATGAACTGGGCATCTGTATTGGCCTTCCAAAGGTGTGGCATTTTCCTTGCAAAACTATTTTCCATATTTCTGATGGTTTTCTTTGTAAGAAGAGTGTTGGCCTGTTTAGTGTAGAGCTCAAAGCTATTATATAATCAGTTTCAAACATATTTAAATGTCATTTCAAAAAATGTCTAAAGTGTATTCTTTGTCATAGTTTTCTTTTTGTAGTATCGAGTAAATGTTGACAACATTTGAAGTTATTGTTTCAATCTTTTCTAGTATTGGTGAAAGTATTTGTGTCTTTCGCATCAGTGGAAAAGGGAAATTGTATTTGAAAATTGTTTTCCTTGATCTCCTACATCTCTTTGTGTGGTGATGCCTTTGTAAACTAGCTAAGTCAACTTGCAAATGATCAGTGTTACAAGTAATGTACTTGTCAAAAAAGCTATGATATCTGTGTTGTTTTCTATATAGATTGGTGCATTTTTCACCCATATTAGCATATGATCATAAGGTCATTTCATTGATTTTGTAACTCAATCACTAAAAAGTAATCAATAAAATTTCCAAACATAGATTCATCTATAAGCATCAAATTTTTCATTTCTTTTATTCTATGATTATAGTACCATACACAAGTAATAGGATCCTTCTTGATCAGTTCAAATTTATCAATGCTCATTTGAGCAATTGAATCTTGTTGTTTTTGTTCTAATTGATATTGATTGTGTAATTCTTGTAGTGTGTTTATTAAAGGATCCCAATTTTGTTCAACGCTACTAAAAGTGAGGAAGAATGTCAGTGGTCCTAGATGTTGTATCATTGCAAAAAAAAAATTCTTAAGTTGTGTATAATTTGGGGATATTCTTATTCTTTTGAAATCAACATACCCAATATCTAATTTTAGAATTCTCTCAAGGTTTGGTTTGTGTTTCACATCCTTCACAACTAGCTTGCATCCTTTTAGTTGGCCCTTTTTTATTCTTATGGAAATTATAGACAAGACTTGTAGTATTAGTATCTTGATAGTTTTGAAAAATATGTTTGTCATGTGATATGCAAATTTTCTATTTGATTGTAAAACTTCCCATTGTGCAATTTTGTGGTATGTAAAGTTTTTTAGAATGTCGTCATCATGTGGCTTGCCAAAGAATAATGTTGGGAAATTCATCTCCTCAGCGTATTTGTCTTTAAAGATTCCAACTAGAGAGTTTTGTTCTACAGGTGCAATTTCAATGATTTTGTCCTGCATGCTATGCATACTTGTAGATTCAATGAATCCATGGACCAAGGTTTCATATGGATTCTCATTTTCCATGTCACTATCTAACTTAGTTTCAATTGTGACAGGCCCAATATTCTCTTCAAGTTCATCATTGGTATGCAAAAAATGTTTCCAAGCTTTGTTTATTTGGACATTTTGCATTTTGTACAATGTTGTTTTTTACAATTGAGCCAAAGCTTCCATGATGAGATTGGGTCGTACCATTCCTTTTTGAAATATATTTTTGTATTCCAATAATCTTTTGAGTGAAACAACAATCATTTGTGTGTTATTAGTTGATTGTGGTAATGCCTTTTGTATAATGCTAATGTCAACAGGGACATTAATGATGGAACTTGTTAGACCTATTTGAGATCTTTTGTACTCTAGCTCCTAGATTTGTGCAAATGCAATTCTAAGTGATACAAGTTGTTCCTCTAGTTGGGAAAAAAAATTGGACATATGATAATGGTTTATTAGTTCAAATTTTGTGTGGTACAACATACTTTGGTATCATGAGTTGTTTTAGTGCAAAGCAACATATACAACATATGCAATCTGTCAATCCTATGGATCTTGACTGTACTAGTTCATAATATATTTCCTTTTGCTTGTCTTTGAATTTTCTAGTATCTTTTCTAAAACACAACATTTGGCAGATTGTGCATGTGTATTTTGGTGTATCTTGAATTGTTCTTTCATAAATCTCTATTGCTGATATGTTTTTACCCATAATAAATAGATTGGTGCATTTTTCACCCATATTAGCATATGATCATAAGCTTGTTTCCTTGATTTTAGAACTTAGTCACTAAAAAGTAATCAATAAAATTTCCAAACATAGATTCATCTGTAAGAATCAACATTTTCATTGCTTTTATTCTATCTATAGTACCATACACAAGTAATAGGATCCTTCTTGATAAGTTTAAATTTATCAATGTTCATTTGAGCAATTGAATCGTGTTGTTTTTGACCTAATTGATACTAATTGTGTAATTATTGTAGTGTGCTTATTAAAGGATCCCAATTTTGTTCAACGCTACTAAAAGTGAGGAAGAATGTTGGTGGTCCTAGCTATTGTATCATTGCAAAAACATTTTTCTTAAGTTGTGTATAATCTGGGGATATTTTTATTCTTTTGAAATCAACATACCCAATATCTGATTTTAGAATTGTCTCAAGGTTTGGTTTGTGTTTCACATCCTTTGCAACTAGCTTGCATCCTTTTAGTTGGCCCTTTTGTATTCTTATGAAAATTATAGACAAGACTTGTAGTATTAGTATCTTGATAGTTTTGAAAAATATGTTTGTCGTGTGATATGCAAATTTTCTATTTGATTGTAAAACTTCCCATTGTGCAATTTTGTGGTATGTAAATTTTTTTAGAATGTTGCCATCATGTGGCTTGCCAAAGAATAATGTTGGGAAATTCATCTCCTCAGTGTATTTGTCTTTAAAGATTCCAATTGGATACTTTTTTTCTACAGGTGCAATTTCAAAGATTTTTCTTGCATGCTATGCATACTTCTAGATTCAATGAATCCATGGACCAAGGTTCTAGATGGATTCTCATGTTCCATGTCACTATTTGACTCAGTTTCAATTGTGACAGGCCTAGTATTCTCTTCAAGTTCATCATTGGTATAGAAAAATGTTTCCAATCTTTTTTTATCTGGACATTTTGCATTTTGTACAATGTTGTTTTTTATAATTGAGCCAAAGCTTCCATGATGAGATTGGGTGGTACCATGCCTTTTTTAAATGCATTTTTTTATTCCAATCATCTTTTGAGTGAAAAAAACAATCATTTTTGTGTTATTAGTTGATTGTGGTAATGCCTTTTGTATAATGCTAATGTCAATAGGGACATTAATGATGGAACCTGTTAGATCAATTTCAGATCTTTTGTACTCTAGTTCCCATATTGATGTTATTCATCTTTTTCATTATAACATCTTTAACAATTGCTTGTTTTTCTTTGTTTAACATTTGTCTTAGTTTGTAGTATTCATTGTTGCCAATTATCTATGAGTGTGGCAATTTCAAATGCATTGTGTGGTATTGTATTTGGTTTTATGTGCCCTATGTTTGGAAGGTCTGTGTGAATGTCATATTGTTCCATTTGGATAGCTTTTCTTGTTGTCAATGAATTATCAGTATTTCCATCGTCAAGGAACATCTTTAAGTTCTTTTTCTATGTCACCCCATGCAGGACTTGTGTTGCGAGTGAACTTTACATGATTTTTTATAATGGTTTTTTCATGGTGCATGTATGCATGTTCCCGTGAGTCAAACTTTTGTTTTAATGTACTCTCATTTATTTTAAATGGTATATAGAGCATTAATTTCTCTCTACAATGATTCTCCAAATCAAAGTGCTTGTTGAAGTTAATAAACTATATTACAATCGATTTAGTTTTTGGGTCAATTGTAGTTCCGTTTTTATTGTAACTTGGAACAAATTCTGCAAGACATATGTCTATCAATGTTTGGGGACGTATTAAATAGTACTCCACTATATATTTTGAGATTATGATCTCTGATTCGTCTAGTTCATTGTTTAATTGTTTGACAGATTTTTGAATGAATGTACGATCACTATAGGACCATGTGTCAATGAAAATGCATTTTCTTGAACTAAAGTTTAGTGGAAGTGATAAAACAATATGAGAAAATGTTGTGCTAACATTTGTTGCAAGTTCAATAATGCATTTCCAAATTTACCAATCATTTTTATTGCATTAATATTTGTTTGTTGGTGGTCCTTACGTATTCTTTTGAATATGTATGTCATTAATTTGTCTACTTTTGTAATGTAAGAGTTGTAGTACATTGCTATGGCATATACATTAAGCACGAACTGGGCATCTATATTGGCCTTCCAAAGGTGCAGAATTTTCCTTAAAAAACTGTTGTTCCATATTTCTGATGGTTTTCTCTGTAAGAAGAGTGTTGGCATGTTTAGTGTGGAGCTCAAAGCTATTATATAATCAGTTTCAAACATGTTTATGTCATTTAAAAACATGTCTAAAGTGTATTCTTTGTCATAGTTTTCTTTTTGTAGTATCGAGTAAATGTTGAAAACATTTGAAGTTATTGTTTCAATCTTTTATAGTATTGGTGAAAGTATTTGTGTCTTTTTCATCAGTGGAAAAGGGAAATTGTATTTGCAAATTGTTTCCCTTGATCTCCTGCATCTCTTTGTGTGGTGATGCCTTCGTAAACTAGCTAAGTCAACTTGCAAATGATCAGTGTTACAAGTAATGTACTTGTTGACAAAATATATGATATATGTGTTGTTTTCTATATAGATTGGTGCATTTTTCACCCATATTAGCGTATGATCATAAGGTCATTTCCTTGAATTTGTAACTCGGTCACTAAAAAGTAATCAATAAAATTTCCAAACATAGATTCATCTATAAGAATCAACTTTTTCATTGCTTTTATTCTATGTCTAAAGTACCATACACAAGTAATAGGATCCTTCTTGATCAGTTCAAATTTATCAATGTTCGTTTGAGTAATTGAATCTTGTTGTCTTTGACCTAATTGATGTTGATTGTGTAATTCTTGTAGTGTGTTTATTAAAGGATCCCAATCTTGTTCAGGGCTACTAAAAGTGAGGAAGAATGTCAGTGGTCCTAGATGTTGTATCATTGCAAAAAAAAAATTCTTAAGTTGTGTATAATCTGGGGATATTCTTATTCTTTTGAAATCAACATACCCAATATCTAATTTTAGAATTCTCTCAAGGTTTGGTTTGTGTTTCACATCCTTCACAACTAGCTTGCATCCTTTTAGTTGGCCTTTTTGTATTCTTATGGAAATTATAGAAAAGACTTGTAGTATTAGTAGCTTGATAGTTTTGAAAAATATGTTTGTCGTGTGATATGCAAATTTTCTATTTGATTGTAAAACTTCCCATTGTGCAATTTTGTGGTATGTAAAGTTTTTTAGAATGTCGTCATCATGTGGCTTGCCAAAGAATAATGTTGGGAAATTCATCTCCTCAATGTATTTGTCTTTAAAGATTCCAACTAGATAGTTTTGTTCTACAGGTGCAATTTCAATGATTTTGTCCTGCATGCTATGCATACTTGTAGATTCAATGAATCCATGGACCAAGGTTTCAGATGGATTCTCATTTTCCATGTCACTATCTAACTTAGTTTCAATTGTGACAGGCCCAATATTCTGTTCAAGTTCATCATCGGTATGCAAAAAATGTTTCCAAGCTTTGTTTATTTGGACATTTTGCATTTTGTACAATGTTGTTTTTTACAATTGAGCCAAAGCTTCCATGATGATATTGGGTCGTTCCATGCCTTTTTGAAATACATTTTTTTATTCCAATCATCTTTTGAGTGAAACAACAATCATTTGTGTGTTATTAGTTGATTGTGGTAATGCCTTTTGTATAACGCTAATGTCAATAGACATTAATGATGGAACCTGTTAGACCTATTTGAGATCTTTTGTACTCTAGCTCCTAGATTTGTGCAAATGCAATTATAAGTGATACAAGTTGTTCCTCTAGTTGGGAAAAAAATTGGACATATGATAATGGTTTATTAGTTCAAATTTTGTGTGGTACAACATGCTTTGGTATCATGAGTTGTTTTAGTGTAGAGTAGCATATACCAAATATGCAATCTGTCAATCCTATGGATCTTGACTGTACTAGTTCATAATATATTTCCTTTTGCTTGTCTTTGAATTTTCTAGTATCTTTTCTAAAACACAACATTTGGAAAATTGTGCATGTGTATTTTGGTGTATCTTGAATTGTTCTTTCATAAATCTCTACTGCTGACATTTTTTTACCCTTATTTGATCTGATAGGAATAGATTGATTTTATTTATTATTATTTCTAATAAATATTTGAAGGTGTTGTAGACTTATAATAGAGTTATGATTGAGATACTTGTGTTTGATTGTATGAATGAAATTGCTCTTGTTATTCTCTAGCTTTTTATTTTTGTTACCATTGGTAGTTTGGTATTGTGTATTTTTTTTAATGAGTTTTTTAAGTTGATTTAACCTTATTGGATACTGGGCATTTGGATTGTGTGGCTGAATTCTTAGAAGCAGTTCAAAATGATCACTTTGAGGGGTTACATCATGGAATAGAATGGAATATTATGGAAAACTGGCTACATTGTTAAAGTGCAAGTACTTTTTCCCTGATGTTGCTGACCAAACACATATATGTATATTCAACCATTTGGATAGCCACTGAATACAAAATATGTCCCCCCATAAGCTGCTTTCATCATTCTTGGCTTCTGATTTTGTGGAAAGGTACATCCTGCGTAGATATGTGTCCTAGTCATGCACTTTGTGCAGTCTATACAGACTTTCAAGGTCTAGTGCAAGGCTATATGATCTAATTGTATCTTTATCTTGTTTTGCAAAGCAACTTAAGAAGTAATCTATTGTTCCTCTCCATAGCTCAACTGATGTATACTAATTGTTTAATATTACTTGTAACAAGTCAAACAAGCAGTCTCCAACATTGAACTTAAATGTGCCTACTCTACATAGTCCATTTTATTTTAGTAAATTGTCTATATTGTAGACTCATGAGCACTTTGCATATTCATACCTATCAACGTCTATCATTTATATACTTTGATATCTTGTTTCCATTCAGAATGCACATAGTATTAGATTGTTGAAAATGCTAATAGGCCTTAATATGTATATATGCTAAATCTTACACACTATGTACATAAATGCAAGACAAGAAAGTTGATCTTTTGCATAAACATTAATTTTTTTACAACAAAAAAAAAGGAACACAATCTAAGAATCTGACCTTGTATTTTCTTTTCTAACAATCGACTGTATTTGCAACAATGTAGATTTTTGTCTCCTGCTTAAATTGTAACCAATGGTTCCTGTTAGAGGGGCATATCATACAAATGAGCATATTTGATGGCATGTTATATGCAATTCATAAACATAAAGCAATCAATGCTCAATGAATGTAGTAAGCACTAGACCAATACTATTGCAATTACTTGGCTTGCATTTTGTAAATTTAGTTGGCTGATGAAAATATATTATTATGGTTTGAATAAGAGAATAGATAAAATAAAGGTAGAACAATTGAAACAAATAATAAAGTTTGACAAATATTTAAGCATTAAATGCAAACTGTCGAAAGATTCAGTTGATACTTGATCGAGTCTTGTAAATTAGGAAAATAAGGAGACATTATATATCTTGATAGTGGATGTAAATTGTACAAGCTTTGCCAGTGAGTTACTAGATACTAAAACAGTGAATACATGTTTAATGCATTAAATGCAAACTTTCGCGAATGTGCTAAAGAGTTGGAAAGTGCATAAGCACTCAATGCATAGTTAATTCATGAAGTCATGCATTCATTGTTGTAATTCCAACCAGTCCACTGCCAAAGCTTATGCAATTTGCATCCAATAATTAAATATTTTCCAAAATATATAATGTTTTGTTTACCTAATTTTCTTAAACAAAAATGAATAGTGGATCTGCTTGAACCAAGCTATCCAGTTTTCCCTTTTGTAATTCTAAATTTTCTACTATGCTTGACATTCAAATGGAATAATTGCATATGCATCAAAACTTTTGTTGTATTTCTACTAGAAGTATTCTTTGTTGTTGTAATGCCTAAGTGTACAAATGGGTATAGTAGATGGCATATGCTCTGTAACCAAGATACATAGAACAATTGACAAGATCTTGTTCAAAGTATTCATTTTTCCATTTTGAAATTCTCATTTTGTTACTATGTATAAATTCCAAAGGAAACAATTGCACATATCTAGCATTGTAACCTTTATCAAAAAAAAAATTGTTGTATGCATTAGGTTGGTCAATATGTTTACTACTATAGGAGCACAGTAGGATGGGGACATTTTTCCTTTGTCTGTAAGAAAGAGCAACAAAAGCAATGAAAAAAGGCATAGTAATTAATAAGAACTTTATTGTAAGAGTCAATAGTGTATTTAATAATATATAACAAAGTCTTGGTAAGTTTTAAGAATTGATTTACAAAATATTGTTTACAAGATTTGCATAATCAAAGAGAACTTAATCAAGTATCAACTGAATCTTTCATGTGCGAAATCGATCATTCATTTCTTTTTCTATTACATGAAGTAGGTCTGGTACTCTTCTTTGTGTAAGCAAATGATTGAAATATTAATCTACTTACATCATTGAAAATTCCTGTAAAAAAAATAAGTTGAGCCTAGTCGTATGCAACAATCCCAATACCTTGTAATGTGTTAATGGTGAACAAGTGTAAATGAGAATGCTTCTCTATGTTTTTCTTGACTAAGTGCATAGACAGTGAGAATTTCAAGGGTGTTACATGTAAACATGTGAGAATATAGACTGGAAACAAATTTTCCCTTTGATTGATGCATAAGAATATGATCTGTAAATTTTGTGAAGAACGTTGAGGTAGAGAGAAATGTTCTATTCTTTGCAAGGCAAAGAACATTTGCAAGAGAAAGATTGCTTTAGTTCAAATGTGAACAGTTTATCAACCCAATAACTAATCAAAAAATGGGAAAATTAGATTTCATAAATTGCAATGGTTTCATTTGCAATTAAAAGATAATAAACAATTTATCTCTTTTTCTATTGGTTGGAATATGCCTTTTATTCATTTTTGTTGAATTATATTAGTAGAATAGAAGGGTAGTATTATTGAAGCAAACAATACATGTTGAATACATTATATGTTGTCCATAACATCAAACATAGAAACACAGGATAAAATTTGTAAAAAAATAGACCAATACAATATTTTTTCTAAACATTCAGGCATTAAATATAGATTTTGCAAGCTTTGCTAAGAGGCTCATAGTCGCTGGAGCAATGAATACATAGTTAATGCATTGAATGCTTCTACAGTTTAGAGCACGCTGGTCAACACATTTAGTTTTAATGATTATTGATTTAGCCGCAAAAAACTAAGCTATTTGGGAAAATTTCTCAAACAAAACTATATAGCTTATCCATGATTCAAGGGCCTCACAGACTTGGAAAACATGGAACAGGGGAATCTAGAGCTAAAAACACACAAGTTTTTAAAGAGATAATAAACACATGAAAATTAGCACAAATAAAACTAATTGCTTTCTTGGAATTTCATGCATTCTCTACGCATTCACAGTATAAATCTCACACAACTTGCATCTAACAAACTATTGTTTCTGAATCTCCAGTCATAATATTTAATGCATTATGTAACGCTCCGCTGTGCGAACCCCAAAGGACAACAACACAATAATTACAACACAATTTTTTTTTTTTTGTAAATAACATAACATACATGTAAAACACATTAAATCATAACATGAATTTCATTTAAGTAAATTTACTAACACATACATCCTTTGGGGTACACGAAGAGTCATTACGCAACTTAGATCCATACAACAGCAATAAAGAATAAAATCCAAAGATATAAACATTAACAAATATAACACATTCATAATTAAGCATTGATAAGAAACCATCTGCACATAAATACAACATATGCATGATTAACATAACACATTGAATAACAACTACCATGGTCAATATCCACACCAAGTTTAACATTTCATTACAGTACAATTTTTAAGAAGTACAATGATACAATAGTGTTTCCAAACATAAATGGAAACCATACACAAGAAAGCATGATACAAATAAATAGATGAATACAAAGTATCATAACTGGCTCCAATACAGATACAACTCTGGAGTCGACGCAACAACACCAATCCACACCTCTCGATCCTCGACTGGGGACCCAATGGGGTACTTAGCACGTTCCACCTGACCATGTGAGTCTGAAGACCCACCCCTCGTGCTAGGAGTGAACAAGAAAGAGACCTCAACCAAGAACATCCAAACATGGAACCACAAGACTCAACAACATACGAAGGTATAATAAAACTCAAGGATTACAATGACATATTCAACCACATCCAAGAGTCATAAATCTCATCACATAATTCAAGGCAATAACCATTACACAAGTAACACAAGGATGATCATGAAACACTTCCAAATCAAGCCGAATTAATAAACATAATACAATTTCAAATTACAGTTAACCAATCCAATAACATCATATCACAGGACCATTAGGGTACAAGGTCATAAGTCAAATATCAATGAGATCATACAAGACCACAAAGTACACCCAAGATAAAATAGGGTAAAAACCATAAATCATCTCAAACAACTGTGTTTCATCAATTCAAAACAAAGAACCACTTCCAGAGGATTTCCAAAGAAGCAACATAATAAGGAGTGTTAGAGGAGAGTGTCATCGCATGGCTTAACATGGATTCTCCAGGCTACCCTATCACAAGGTGCCGCCTCCATCTACTGACGGATTATCCAGGCAACCCGAGTGCTAGGAGCCGCCTCCATCTATGGTTATCTAGACTACCTATTTCAAGGTGCCGCTCCATAGGGTTGCTCATGCGGAATCGTTAACCTTTCATGAAGACAAGGTAATGATCTTGCCAACCACGGCCTTCTCAATCTCCTTTAGCCTGTGATAGCACTAAACGGCGGACGAGGCATCAATTATCTTTTTAATGTGATTCTACCCACCCCCTAATTAATTATTTAAATTATCACTTTTTTAATTTCACTCTAACGAGGGCTATCATGGTACCCCTTTGTGTGCTGACCACCCACTTAGAGCCACTCTCTCTCTAGTCACTCAAAACACACCAAAAAAAAAAAAAAACAAGCAAACAAACAAACAAACAAAATCCAAGGGTTGTACAAAATAACAAGAACATTATATCACAACAGAGAAGCATGTGAGGCATTACCCATCTCACTAACAAGTACAACATCAGAGTCTCACAAAGTCTCGTACAACCCTTTCAAAATAATGATACCAAAATACTTGCCAGTACAAAGGCACATAGAGAGAAAACAAGGACCAACCATAAAAACAAGCCTCTGGAAGACTCTCAAAAAATTACACTAGGGTTTCCCCATGAAAATCTGACAACCATAAAAGCAAAACCTTGAAAAACTATTTTCAATTCAAATATGATGAGAGAATACATCAAAATAAGATCAACAATTCCCTTAAACAACATCAACAACTTCGATACGAACTAAATCGGACATCCAATGGAAACCTCTATTTTCTCCTCTCGGAATACCCATAACTCAAAGAATTTTTAATTTGACTCATTAACACTCAAGCAGAACCGTCAATCAAGACAAAGACAACATTAACCAACTTGCCACTTAGGTAAAGAGCAAAAGAAGACATATAGAAATGTAAGTTAAATGAGAGAAAGTCCCTAACTCAAAATCAACTCATGAAAAGTCACATTGAAAGGATCTATCAAAACAATCCATAAATCGACTAATTCAAATATAATATATCCATTCATTCAATAAGAAGTAACTTGAAACCACCTAAAAAGAAAATTATCTTAACGATCAATCATTTCCATCATTTAAGGATATCACAATATTGCAAAGTGAAGATATAATATGATGTTATAAGCCATAAGACACTAATTACAAGTATATTCTTAAATAACAACAATTTCCATTCCTAATTCTATCACTTTCCTTTTTGTCAAGATTACTTAATTCCTATATATAAAAAACAAGTTAATAACTTCAAGAACTCAATTAATCATCTAATCCTTTAATCATTCTCTCTCTTCTATTAAATTAACTGTTGCACCTAATTAACCTACACTTTACATAATTAATTTTTTTGAAACATCTCCTTTTTTAAAAAAATCATTCACTTAAAACCATTCCTTCAACATAACTTCAAACACAATAAATTTACATAGGCAAAATTTATTCTTTCATTAAAACACTATATATATATATATCATTAGTATATTTTCTTTTAAACTTAATTTACTTCAATTCACTTATTTGACTAAATCTCTATAAGAATAAGTAATTATTTATTTCAAATTAAAGAGGAAGATATTTATTACTCCAAAGTTACCCAAATAAATACTAAATATTGATAATACAAGAATTCTATGTGTCCCTCACATAATTAATACCCAATCTATATATAAATATTTATATACTTATACTTGAAAGAGAAATTATAAATCAGTCTTCTTGAAAGGTGGAACAATACTAAACTAGAGCTCGTTATTTATTTCTTTATTCATTTATTTAAGAGGAAAAAGTAAAACGTTCAGATAACTGAGATACAAGACTAAGCTTTCGGTTAACTATACTCATCACAACTTTCCAAACATTTATAATATATAATTAGGTTTGACCACATGTTCTACTTTCCTATGATTTAAATTCAATACTCTATTTTTACCCAATACATGCTATCCATTTTATTCCATTTTATTGTTTGTTCTTGCCATATTAATGATAATAGGTTCTATGCAATATTTTAACAAATACAATTAAACTCATTTCCAATTATGGTATAAAGCAACAACCCATAAACCTTCACAGCCCGCACGCAAAGGAAGTTCAATCATCCACCATCAGTTACCCCAAGATAAGACCAAGAACTGACTTTAGCATTCTTTTTCAACATCAAAGTGTACTTTCTATTCATAAAGGTAAATTTCTACTTTATTGGCATGATCATGATTAATGAATGTTGTTGAGCTCACAAAATGTAGGCCAAAATAAACATTGCACAGACCGAAGGTAACTAGGATCAACTGTGAACATTATTCTCAAGCCAAAACGTGAATAATAAGCACGGGACGGTATACCATAAGGAGGCCGATAATTCGCTATGATCAGTCAATCGTTGAGGGAGATGCAGCAGATAGGAATTCAATATTCTAATTAAACATGAGAAACACTATTGTTAGCGGGATATGCTCAAACTGGATGAATTGAACAACTCGGAAATTTTCAAGCAACAACCATCGACAGGAGTAAAGAAAAGAAATCTTGTAACCTTAGACATGGGTGCAAAATGCACGAAGACAAGGCTCTTGAATTGTTTGATAGAATGCCTCGAAAGAACGTGGTCTGAGGACTGCATGATGAAGAATATGTACAAAATGGATTTCTATTCTAAAACCAAATTATCATAGAACCGATGAGCTTAAAAGTAACCAGAGAGATTGCTAAATTTACTACACCTTGCAATTCAAAAAGTTGCAGCTGTGATAGGCGGTCAATGGTTTCAGGGAGGCTATTTAATTCTGTACAATGCCTCAACTCTTGTTACTATAACTGTGGCGGGTTTCCAAGTATATTAGAAGGTGAATATTGGAATCTAGAAATATCGCCATCTACTTGCATTATTATCATATCCTAACTGTTATCCACAAGATTGAAGGAGGAAGATAGGTGAGGTGAAATTACGTGAATTAGGAGTAGAGGAAATTATGTACAACTTTTCTTTTTGAACTTAATGCATTTATGTTTGGCAGCGAGTTTCCAGGGACATGTTCAAGTTTGAAGTTTGGAAATTATCCCTCACCTCAATCAAAGGTAAGCTCTCTATTATGATAGTACATTGACAATATTTATTTTCAAGTGCGGAAACTGTGCTAGATTGTCAGTGGAATCAAGCAGGTTATACAAACTTTTTTAAAGATTTCCTATTAAGTTCAAGTGTTGCAATTGAGACTGGTTGACAGTGAAATCAGACAGATTATTTAAACCTTGAAACTTCCTATTATGCTCTAGCATCATAGATTTATTTATGTTTGTTGAATCCTAAAGTGAATGTTGTGATAAAACATCCTCCTCCGAAAATCTTTGCTGAAACAACCAGGGGGGGTGAGGATCAATAATAAGGAGATCGATGTAAAACAAATAATACCTTCAGACCACAGAAGGGGCGCCAGCACAGTACTAGCGTTGGGCTTAGAGTGGAACCGATACACTCATCATTGATAAAATACAGATACATGCTTTACCCTAAAAAGAATAATGCCCAGATGGAAAGTTTATAACTCTGACAAGCTGGAATTCGCCCCACATCCAAGGTTTTGGAAACTTAATAACCTCCCTAATAACATCAAGAGCAATACACAACCACTGCATCATTATTCTTCACTACATATGTAATTTGATAACCTTTTTAATTGCTTAGATACCAGGCTCCGAGTGAAGGTGAACATAGATGATGGTTCGGAATTGTCTTTCGTAATCTACAATTGTTTGCATACAGACCTAGGACACAGGTCAAGTCTTGCTCTATCCCATCCACGACAATGAGGAAACACACATAACACATGAACTAATTTAATGATTGCCTCAAATGAACCAAGGCACGCAAACTTTTGACAAAATACTTTCCAAGTGAAGGTGCAGCCGAGGCACATAAATGGAACGATGGGAGAGACGAGTGATCTACTAAAACTATTGTTTTGGAGATATGATCTCATGGAGAGAAATAATCATAGATCATGTTGATTTTGTACTTTAGGACAATTTGACAAACTGATTGTTTGACAGGACGCCCTTAGGAATGTGATCTCAAGAAATACAATGAATACAAATTATAAATAAAGAAGTTTGACCATAATACAAAGCATGGAAGTAAAGATTAGGCACTGGAACTATTGATTAAATCTCCCAAATAAATGTTCTCAAGCGTTCTTTGATTGCAGGAAATGCACAAAAAAAATATAGTGAGTAGAACTTGTAGATTTTGTTTAGAAGATGCAGCACCTTCATGCCTCGCAAATTTTTCAAACCAAAACAGCTTCTCCAACATTTCCATCCCCTTCAAAAATCCCCTGATCCCTTCCTTGGCGGTAGCATAAAACCTCTTTCCCTTCTCTGCAAAGTCGTTACAAACTAACACTCATGCAAATCTGTAACTGCCAGCACCTTCATAAAATTACTTCTTTTAACCCCTCTTCTCCCTTACACCACTACCCCTATTCCTTATTTATAACTGACTCTATAATAGATGAACCAAGTAGATTAACTATGAAATATTACTATTATCTGCTTATTTATTATATTATTGATTTATAATATATTCAATGTAATAATTACCTTGCAATATTCTATTTTTATTTATTTCTATTAACAATGTAATTTTTATTCTTTCATAACCTCTAATTATATTAAGACATTTATTTAATTATTTATTTTCTTTTAATTAACCACTATACCTTTTAACTTTATAATCCTACTTAAATGTCGTAATTTGATCAAAAACATTTATCGACCAGAATAAATCAAATGCACTCTAAGTCCAAACAATATCTGACCTCACAACGAGTTGAAATGCATTACAAAGTCAACGCAAATGGAGGGCACTAAACATTAAACATGTATTGACTACTTCAGTATCTACCACCCCACCACCAAAGCTAACACAATTTGCATTCAATGATTAAATATTTGAAAAATATATAATGTTCTCCTATTTTCATAATTTACTTTAACAAAAATGAATAATAGACATGCTCCAACCAATAGAAAAAAAGATAAGTTGTTTATTATCTCTGAATTGCAATTGAAACTATTGCAATAGCAACCTACTATTTAGCTTCAACTATTCCATGTAACTTGGTTACATAGCATATGCAGTCTAGTACTGAATAATTTAAGCAAGGTCTTGTCAATTGTGGGTGCATTGAAAGAATTAACTATGTGTTTATTGCTTGGGTGGCCATCAGTCTATCAACAAAGCTCACAAACCATAGTGGAGTCAAGGATAGGTTGTGCTTTGTAGAGATCACCACAGAAGATTGTATAAAGGTTTCCAAAGTACATTGTAGGAATTTGCATTATGTCTTGTAGTTGTCTATCAATGGAGTCTAGAAATGTTGAGCCTACTAGTGAGATTTCATCTATAAGGAGCACATGCAATTGATTGTAGTGCTTGAAAATATTGTCCAATGCTTTAGACGCTAAGGGCAGAAAATTTAATGTATTAAATGGTATGTGAAATGTTGAATGTAATATAACTCCACCTAAGTTGTAAGTTGCTTTACCTGTATACGTAGTTAATAAGCCTTTTGGTTTGTCTGGATTTTTGTCAATAGACTTGCTATAAATGAAAATTAGAGCTTGGTATATGGCTTTTGCAATGAAAGTCTTTCCAGTTCATGTTGTGTTTTATTTGTGCTTACTCTCATTTCTTTATTGTTTGTTAAAAATCTTGTGTGTTTTTAGCTCTTGATTGCGCTTTTCCATGTTCGTTGTTCTATAAAAGTGCATTGCTAGTGACTGGCTTGTTTGTGTGTTTATGATACTTGATAACTAGAAATATTGCTTGTTGTTACAAGAGCTAACAAGGAAAATGGCTACAATAAATGAAATACTATTTGAGCAAGGTCTTGTTGACTATGGAGGCATTGAATGCATTAACTATGTGTTTATTGTTTGGGTGGCCGGTAGCCTATCAACAAAGCTCACAAAATTTTTATTTAATTTCTGAATGTTTGCAGAAATTTATGACGTTGGTCTATTTTTTTTGCAAATTTTATCATTGTTTCTGTGGTTCATGTTTCACAATTGTAATTGTTAGTTTATGTCAATAGGTAGGTTTACAATTACATTTGTTGAATTTTCTTTTCAAATAGTTGCTTGTTGTTCTTAAACTTCTCATGGCCAACCAAATCGTATTGTTTGAAGTATTTTGTGTTTTTCCCATAGTTGGTTGGAGTAGGTCTATTATTCATTTTCATTTAGGAAAATTAGAAAAATAAGGGGACATTATATATTTTGCGGAATATTTAATCGTGAAGCAGTGAATACATGTTTAATCCATTGAATGCAAATTGTGCGAGATTTGTTTGAGAGCCAGTGGGTATGCAAGAATTGAATGCATAGTTAATTCATGAAATCTTATGCAACTACTAGCTTTAATTTGTGCTAATTCTTGTTTGTTTATTGTTTGCTAAAAAACTTATGTGTTTTTAGCTTTGTATGTTCTTAATCCTAGGAATAGTAGACTATAGGTAAGTGGTTTATCTATCTATTTATGATACTTGTAGCTAGTCACCAATAATGCACTTTTACAAAATAACGAACATGCAAAAGTGCAACCAAGAGCTAAAAAACCCACAAGATTTCCAACAAACAATAGACAAATGAGAATAAGCACAAACAAAACCTAGCACTTGCCTAAGATTTCATGAATTAGCTATGCATTCACTATATGTGTA
The DNA here is from genome assembly GCA_007258455.2 of Sequoia sempervirens. Classification (NCBI taxonomy): domain Eukaryota; kingdom Viridiplantae; phylum Streptophyta; class Pinopsida; order Cupressales; family Cupressaceae; genus Sequoia; species Sequoia sempervirens. The sequence continues at coordinate 12,571 of VDFB02013064.1, read as the reverse complement.
TTGACCAACCCTCCAACACATCTCGCACCCACTGTCCAAAATACCTTGCTCAAATCATTCAGTTTCCCCTCTAACGCTTCTAGTTATCAAGTATTAAAAACAAATAGATGAGCCACTCACCAGCTACACATAGTTCGTATGGCTTCTGCCTTGCTCAAGTATTGCACAGAATGGAAAATGTCAAAGACAACAATCCATGGCCAAAAACACACAAATTTCTTGACAAACAATAAACAAACAATAAGCAAAAACCAACACTTGCCTCATATTTCATGAATTAACTATGCATTCTCTACTTGTGTTCACGTCATCTATCCAACACATATCACAAAGTTTTCATTTAATGAATTGTTTAACATGCAATCACTACTTCAGTACCCACCATCCTGCTACCAAAATTCACACAATATGCATCCCCTAGTTAAATATTTTCCATAATATATAATGTCCCCCTATTTTCCTAATTTACTTAAAGGAAAAAGAAAAATTGACCTACTCAAACCAATGGAAAAAGAGATAAATTGTAATGTTCAAGCATACTAGTTTTTGTTACAAGGGCTAGGGGGACAAATGGGTACAATAGATGGCATATGTTATGTAACCCATGAACGTGGAACAGTTGAAGCCAAGGAGTAGGTGAGTATTGTAACAAACAACAATTATCAGAGGAAAATGTGAGTACTTTAAGCGAGGTCTTTTTCACTATGGAAGCATTCAATGCATTGACTATGTATTCATTGCCTCAGTAGCCATGAGCCTAGTAGCAAAGCTTGCAAAATTTGCATTTGATGTCTGGATGTTTGCAAAAAAATTATTGCGTTGGTATTTTTTTTCTTTTTGCATATTTTAACATGTGCTTCTCTGTTTCATGTTTATGAATAACATATTATCTTGCACAATTTGCATTTAATAGACTATTGTTTTTGATGTGTAAGTCATACTATTTAATACATTAAACATGCATTTCCTATTTCAGCATCTACCATCTTGTTGCTAAAGGTGGCACAATTTGCATTTAGACATTAAATATTTGCAAAATATATAATGTCCTATTTTTACAATTTTCTTTAACAAAAATGAATAATAGGCCTACTCGAAGCAATAGAGAAGTAGAACAATTGTCTATTATTGCTCAATCGCAAATGAGACCATTGCAATTGTAACCTGCTCATTGGATTCAACTATTTCATGTCATTTGTTATCCACTATACTTATTTGTGCAATTAGGCCTTATAACAACAAATAATATTTCTAGATAGTCACATCAGAACAAAAGTGCTAGTATCAGGATAAGGGTGGTCACTTAAGTGACTTTCTATAATGAATACAATTGCAACAAGTTACTATTGCAATTGTTTAATTGAATTTTGAAATAGTTGCTTGTCCAATGAAATTGTATTGTTTAAAATTCTTTGGTAGCAGGCTAGTGCCTATCCATGCAATGAATTTAGAGTTAATGCATTGTATACTTGTATGAGGAAGAATACCTTGCTCAAAGATCTAAAAGAGTATTGCTTTATCTAGTAACAATAGGCTACAAGATATTGGGATTAGTCCCTATCACTAATACTAGCATATCATGTTTCTTAACACGCTTGTTGATGTTGTTTGTATTCTAAATTTTTTTAATACATTCCATATGTTATTTTTATTTAATAGACTATTATTTCAGATCCACTTGTCATACCATTCAATGCATTAAATATGCATTGATTGCTTTAGTATCTATTATCTTGTTGTCAAAGGTCGCACGATTTGCATTTAGTGATTAAATATTTGTAAAATATATAGTGTCCTTTTATTTTGGTAATTTACTTTAACAAAAATGAATAATAGGCCTACTCCAACCAATAGAATAATTGTAACAAATGAGAATTAAGACACAAAAAACTAAAAAATTTGAGAAAGGTCTTGTGGACTATGGAGGCATTCAATGCATTATCTATTTATTCATTGCTTGGGTAACTCTTAGCCTATCGACAAAGCTTGCAAGATTTATATTTATTGTCTGAATGTTTGCAAAAATTTATCTTGCACAATTTTCATTTAATACACTATTGTTTATGATCCAATAGTTATACCATTTAGTGCATCAAACATGCATTTACTAGTTTAGTAGCTACTTCCCTCTCACAAAAGTTGGCACAATTTGCATGCAGTGATTGAATATTTGCAAAAAATATAATGCGCTCCTAATTTCCTGATTTACTTTCACAAAAATGAATATTAGGCCTACTCCAATGAATAGAAAAAGAGAAATTTTTTTTATTATCTCTTAATTGTAAATGAAACAATTGCAATAGTAACCTCTTGCTTGGCTTCAACTTCTCCATGCCATAAGTCATCTATTGTACCCATGTGTACAATTAGGCTTAATAATAGTTGTATACACTCAAATTTGGTCTGGAGGATTAATTAAATACAAGTTATTTAATTAATAATCTTTAATTCTTCTACATAAACAATTGAAAAATTTATTTATATAGTTCATTTTTCTCTAATTCTTTCTATCCTAAATCATTTTCCTCATATCTTAATTAAATAAAAAAAATTAATTAGTTTGTTTTATTTAATTAACTTCCTCTCACTAATTTGAAATTTAAATTCAAATTTAAGCACATGTCTACTAACTTCTACCCACCTTCCACCTCACCATGTGTCTCAAGAATTAAATATTTCCAATATTTAATTTGGCATTTATCATCAACAAACTCTAACTAATTAGGGACACTTGGCCTTCATTTCCATTTTATTCCTCTTCACACTTGGTAGTTTGTTCTTATGAAGGGAACACATTTCCCCTTTTCTCTCTAACCTCTTCATCTTCAACTGTCCATTCTCTAGATCAAATCCAGATCGTTGATTCTTGCCTCCTAGGCTCATGCCTTAGAAAATCTATAAATAGGCCCTCATTTACGTGCAACAAAGGAGAGAGATGAGAATTTTTAGCAATTACACTCTGCAACACTTTAATTAGCATTGCCATTTTAGTGAGCATTTTAGTATTAGCACTTTAGCATCAAGTAGTTTAATCATGGCATTTTCATTAGCAGCATCATAGCAATATTATTATCTTTGCATATCATCTATAGTTAGTTTATCAATCATGTAATAGAGGAAACATCTCTTGCATTTCTAGCATCTCTCATTCTTTAGGTTGTCATTTGGAAATTCATGTGCACAAACAATCTGAGAGAAAAATGACTTAAAGAATCCTTGGTGATAGAGGACAATGAGATGCCATTGAGGAATTATTTTTTTAATTTGATTATTATTTGAATTCCATGATATAAGGTTTCATTGGTGTGTTGTATAGGTTTTATTTACTTATTCATATTATTTACATACACACAACAACAAACAATGCTTGTGGTTGTAGTAGGACAAAAGTATTGATACTAGGACAAGGGCTACCTGTAACGCCCTGCCATGCAACCTTAGGGAAAGTTGCAATCTACTAGACAAACCCAATAAATTTTTTTTGTTTAGGTACAGTAACAAGTAGGTTTACTACAAATTGCCAACAATCCCTAAGGCTATGAGACTGAGATTACTTTAATCCAAACAAGAACATGAAATAAAACCATTACATAACATTGCTTAACAATTAATTTCTCATACATTCCATACTTTATAAAATGAAATCAGAGATATAAGCATTCCATGTGATCCCAATAATATACTTTGCAATATGATTACAATGCTCATTCCCTGAATGAGATACTTCCAAAATAAACAAGATTACAATTACAACTTCCACCTCATTACAAAGAGGGGCATCAATTTACATAATAACTTAAAGAATTAAGAATGAAGAAATGGATCGCACGAGCTCTCCAACCGGAAGTCTTGCCCATACGAGCGACTGCCAACCCAATGGATTTTGGTGCATGTTCCACCCAACCATGTGATACACGAAGGCTCACCCCTATGCTAGGAGATAGTAACAAGGATTCCTAGGCAAGACCTTCTACCTCTAGACATAGACTACACAATATGATACAAAATAAATACAAGTGTCACATCACATAAACCAAACGGTCATATGAGCAACTCTAGTACGACTCTCACATCACTAACATAGGTTACATTGCTTCCAGACATATAATAGATCAAGAGTGTCACAAAGATCAAATACAAACAGTTGACTTAGGAAGAGTGTCATCACATAACTCGACAAGGGATATCCTTTGGGAATCTTCCTAGGCTACGGCCCCCACCTTGGGTTATCTTGGTGGCCTCTACCAAAATCCCAGCACCCATGCTCACTCATGCGGAATCAAATACCTCTCGTGGAGACGAGATAGATGATCTTGCCATTCCAGGCCTTCCCGTCTCATCCCAAGTCTAGACAAGCCCTCAGGTCCATGAGCGAGGAATAATTAATCTTGTTTAATATTTGATGCATCCTAAGCTTCTAAAAGTTTTAATTTAGTTATCACTGAATTAACCAACTTGCAAAGGGTTTCCCTGACACCCCTTTATGTGTCGGCCCCCATTGCAGGAAACTCTTCTAAGACAACTCATGGAGAAAATCCACACTCAGGGGTACACACATGCGGCCTATGGAGAATGACTCCTATACAGGACCTTAAGTCCTTATAACCCGTCCATAATAATCGGGTTAACATTGGATAAGTTTTGACGCATTTTCCCCCCAAGATTCCAAAGGTTGACTATCATAAAGACAACCCACAACAGGATACAAACCACTATCTGGAAGACTTCAAACAATTACTTATACTCCCCACATCGAGTAAGAATCGAATAACACTAAAAGCATTTCCATCAATTAAAATAAGCTAACGTTCAGATTTCCTAAATCCAATCAATCACAGTTTTCTTTTCTTGCATTTGAAATAAATAAAAGCCATTCACGTATTATAAGTTTCACCATTAAATTCATAATCAAAGCATTTAATAATCAAAGTCGTTTGACTAAAATTAAATCATTTATTGACTCTAATTTCACATCTATAATCATAATCAAAACACTTGAATAATGAAGTCATTCAACTAACATTCAATTCAGTTTGCTTACGTTAATTTTACCAATATTTTCATATTCGATATATTTAATAAAGTAAGCATTTATTTAAAATAAATGAAACTTGTTTGAACTTAGAACAATTAATTAAATCAAAACTCGTTCCTACCAAAATAACTCATACATTAAAATATAATTTCCCAAATATACATATATTTTAAATGTATATATAACATGATGTATATCTACTTTTTTTTTTATTACAATTTTCATAATCGATTTAATTGAACTTTACAAATTATTTTAAAATCATATATCTAAAAATATACACTATGCATAAATATATATATCACATATTTATATATTTAAATTAATTATAATTTAAATAAATATTATTTAAATATTATATATATATTATATATATATATTATATATAATATATTATATTATATATATAATATATATATATATATTATATATTAATATTATTATAATATTAAATAATAGATATAAAATGAAACATAAAAAAATAAAATAAAACGAAATCCAATGTTCATTTGAAACCACGGAAGCCCTAAAGGGCCACAGCCTGTGTGAGCTTCACACAATCTGTGGCCTTACCGGTCGCGGCCTGTGTGTGGTTCACACAGTCCATGGTCGTTCCGGCCATGGCCTGTGTGGACTACACACAATCCATGGTCATTTCGGTCGTGGCCTGTGTGGTGGTGGTGGGGTTTGACCTCCCACCCCACAGCAACAACAAAAAATTTATTTTATTTTTTTTACCTACCTTTGTCCATGGCAAAAATATAGGGTATTTTTCTGGGTTTATCCCAAAATCCAAAATTTTCAAATATAATAAATATATTTGTATATATATTTGTAAATATATCCATGTATTGATATGCATGGGTATATTTACAAATATATATACCCAGATTTTAATTTCTAACTCAAATTGTGAAAATAATCCAAATCCATTGCAAGAACATAAATTATTTTCTAAAACAATAAAAAGGGTTTCAAAATCTAGTTCAAAATGGAGTTTCCTTTGATTTTCATCCTATTTCTTGGTGTAAATTCTTGTTTAGTTTCCATTTCCAAATCCATCACACACTTGCAAGTTTGAATGCATTTTCCTTGTTTTCTATTGATTCTAAAACAGCATTTCCAAATTTTAAAATTCTTTCAAAATGAAGCAAGAATTAAAAGAAATAGAAGAAGGAACCTTGTGTTTTCTCCCTAAATTTGAAGCTTTCAACAATGGTGAATCCAAGCACTCCTTCAACTCCAAATCAGCCACACCAAAGCAAAATTCTCCACCAAAAATAAAAATTCAAAATAACAATGAAATTTCATTGCTTACATAGAACATCGCCAAATTTGGTCAACCCCCAAAAATATCCCACCCACTAAATTTATTGGGCTTTTGGAGGATATTTCTATTTTTAAAAAAAATTAAAAACACTTTTATTTTCAATTCCTATTTCAAAGCATTTCAAAATTTCATTAGAAACCACAATTTCAAGGTTGCAAGAATATGTCTTATTCAAATTTTCTAAAATGTGAAATTTAAATACATGTCTATTTGTTATTATCTTTTAATTTAAATATCTAGTATGATTTCCATTTCCATTATAAATTTAAATTTAAATATACCATAATGGCAAAATAACTATTTCATTTAATTTATCACCTTAGCCTAATTATTCCATAGACTAAAAATGATTTTGTTAATTAAATAAAAAATAACCAATGAAACAAATGCATTACAACATTGAAATTGAAATATGTCAAATCATCATTAAATCATATCTACCATTTAATAACCATTAAAATAAGGAAAGAAATAGTTAACCTGAAAGGAAAGAATCAGATTAACCCCACTAAACCTGATGATAACTATGACTAGGGTGATGAATTGGCACGGGAAACCTAGCTACTATCTCCCAATCGATTACCATTGGTAAATGGACACGCTCAAACCTGTGAAACCAGGTGGAGTCGATGTCATGTACCTGTCAACCTACAAGCCAAGAGTATGTCGAACATGCAATGTACATATATATATATATATAATAAGACACACCGTGAAGTGGAAATCTCGGAAATCGTAGGGCACTCGCAAGAGAGCGATACAATCCCGTCCCCTTCACCAATATAGGCTCTAAAACTGACGAGTCTAACAACTACAATATAATTAAAGCATAAGCATTTTAAATTAATTCAGTGTTACACAAATTCAAAACATGGCATAATGATAACATATAATTAAAATCCCATCACATCAAAATATAATGTTTACATCGCTTAACAAATAGCGGTCCAAAATAGCCAAGTATCAAAGTCAGAGTGCTAATAGAAATGAAGCATACATAAAAACAATGATCGATCCAACAAGCAAAATGGAGGGGTGCTACACTACCACTCAAGTGACTTTGTAAAATGAATACAATTGCAACAAGTTACTATTGCAATCGTTGAGTTCGCTTCTGAGATAGTTGCTTGTTGAATAAAAATGTATTGTTTAAAATGTTTTGAGAAGCACAAAGCTTTATTTTTTTTGGAGAGCTTGTTAGCAAGCATATGTTTCATGTTTACAAATAACATATTGTATGCATGATGACAGTAAAAATGACAAAATGTGCATTGAATTCTTAATTTTTTCATTTGCAATTGTAATACTTACTTGCGCAATCAAATTTGATTGTCTTGCAGTAGGCCTACTATACATTTTTTTAAAAGTAATTTAGGAGAATAAGACACTATATATTTTGGAAAACATTTAATCATTGGATGCAAATTGTACGAGGTTTTCCAATGGGCTGCTTGGCACTACAACAATGAATGTATGGTTAATGTAGTAGGTCTATTATTGATATTCGTTTAAGAAAAATAGGAAAGTAGCAAGACACCATAAATTTTGGGAAATGATTAAAAAATGAATTGCATATCCCATGATTGCAATTATGCACATCTCTGATTGCAAAAGCAACATGCTTTAGAGCAAAAAATAGTTTCATGTTTATGAATTACATGGCATGTCATACACTATGCCTATTTGTTTCTTTGGGAAGTTAGATTCTTGAACCACCGTTCTCCTTTATTGTTCACAACTCTTCCAATTCATAATTGTCACATATTGGAAGAATTAAATTTCATTGCAAACAAAGCGAGAGAATGATACAAGAATCTGACCTTGTAGCTTCTTGTTGAAGAACCAAGTCTAATTACAATAATATGGATCTTTGTCCTACACTTCAATTGCAACCAATGGTTCCTATTACGGGTACAATTCAGAGAAATGAGCACAATCCATGACATAGAACATGCTATTCATAAACATGAAACATATAAGCACACAATAAATTTTTCCAAATATTCAAGAATTAAATCCAAACTGTATGAGCTTTGTTGCCGAAAATGGGCTTAGTGCACTTTATTTTACTCATTTTCATTTATAATACTCACTTGGCCAATCAAATTTGATTGTTTTTTAGTATTTTTACTAATAATTCTAGTCTTAGAAACTTAGTAAAATATGGAAACATTATATACTTGAGATTCATGGACATATTTTTCATGTTTCAAAACCATGATTTATCTCTTTTTCTATTGGTTCAAGCACATATACTATTCATTTTTGTTTAAGTAAATTAGGAAAGTAGGGAATTATATATCTTGGAAAATGTTTAATCACTAATGAAAATTGTGTAAGCTTTTTCAGTGGACTCCTTGGCACTATAGCAGTGAATGCATCATTAGTACACTAGGTCTATTATTGATTTTCATTTAAAACAATTAGGACACTAGGAAGAAATTATATTTTTTTGCAAATATTTAACCAATGAACTGTATATCCCATTATTACAATTATGCATATTTCTATTTGCAAAAGCAACATGCTTATTAGGGGAAAATAGTTTCATGTTTATGAATTACATAACATATAATTCAATATGCTCATTTGTCTATTTGGAAAGTCAGATTCTTGTGAAACCAATGTTCTCCTTTATTTTTCACAACTCTTCCATTACACAATACTTAGACACATTTGAAGAATTAAATCTCATTACAAAGAAAGCAAGAGAATGATACAAGAATATGACCTTACAACTTGTTCAAGAACCAAGTCTACTTGCAGCAATATAAATCTTTGTCCCCCACTTTGGTTGCAACCAATGGTCCCTATTACAGCTACAATTTAAACAAATGAGCATAGTCCATGAAATACAATATGCTATCCATAAACATGAAATAGAGAAGCACACAATAAATTTTTCCAAATATTTAAGAATTATATCCAATTTGTGTGAGCTTTCTCACTCAAAATATGGTTGATGCAATTGATACATAACACTTACAAACAAATCAAATTCTATGATCCAAAAAAATTTGCTTTTATTTCTATAGGAAACACTTCAGTTCTTAATTTTCTCATTTGCATTTCTAATATTTACTTTTCCAATCTAATTTGGTTTTCTTGCAGTAGGTCTACTATTCATTTTAGCTTAAGAAATTTAGCAAAATATGCAAACATTATATAGTTGGGACTGATGAACATATTTTTTGGAGCAAGTCTACTATTCATTTTTGTTCAAGCAAATTAGGAAAATAGCACATTATATATTTTTCCAAATAATTAATCTCTACATGCAAATTGCACAAGCTTTAGCAGTGAGTTGGTTGGCACCACAACAGTAAATACATGATTAATGCAGTAGGTTGATTATTGCCTACTGATCTGTGTTGAAGTAGACATATACGCAACATGTAGTGCATGTAATCATGATGTGAAAAATTTGAGGCACACACATCAAAACACTCTTTCCCTCTAGTGCATGTAGTCAGAAGTGCTATAAAATCTATGGCAAATAACATGACTTGTAATTTCTTGGAAAATGCCATGAATTTTTAAATCATGACAAATGCCACAAATTTTATAGCACTTCCCTGCATTCTCTGCAAGCCAAAATAGCTCCTCTGTTTCTTCATCTTCACAATCTTATATGCAATGCGTGTTTCACAAATATTTAACCAATGAACTACATATGCCATGATTACAATTATGTAGATTTCTGTCTACAAAAGCAACATGCTTATCAGGAAAAAGTAGAAATCATTTTTATGAATTACATGGCATGTCATTCACTATGCTTATCTGTCTATCTAGAAAGCCAAATTATTGGTATAATTAAATTCCATTGCAAAAAAAGTGGGAGAATGATACAAGAATCTGACCTTACAACTTGTTCAAGAACCAAGTCTACTTGTAGTGATATAAATCTTTGTCATGCACTTTGATTACAACCAATGGTTCCTATTACAACTACAATTTAGACAAATGAGCATAGTCCATGACATATAATATGCTATCCATAAACATGGAACACAAAAGAACACAATAAATTTTTCCAAATATTTTAAAATTAAATGCAATATGTGTGAGCTTTGTCGCTCAAAATGTGGTCAATGCAATTGATACATAACACTTGGAAATGAATCAAATTCTATAATCTAGACACTTTTGGTTTTATTTCCATTAAATGCAAAATGTCCAAGATGTCTTTGAGAGCTGGTAAGTATGAAAGTAGAAAATGCATAGTTAATTCTTGTTTGTTTATTGTTTGTTGAGAAGGTTGTATGTTTTTAGCTCTCCATGTTGTCTATTTTTTTGTGAAACTTTATAACCAAAACTATTGCTTGTTGTTACAAGGGCTAAGGGAAAAAATGTGTGCATTCCATGACATATAACATGCTATTCATAAACATGATACACACCAGCACACAATGAATTTTTTGAAATGTTAAAGAATTAAATCGAAACTGTAAGGGCTTTGTTGCTGAAAATTTTCTCATTGTGCTTGATACACAACCCTTGCCAATGAATCAAATTCTATAATCTAAAAATTTCTATAATCTAAACATTGCATCAAAGGCTTCACTATAGTACTAGTGATAGGGACCAATCCCAATATCCCATAGTCTATTGTTACTAGATAAAGCAATACTCTATTAGATATTTGAGCAAGGTATTCTTCCTTGTACAATCATACAATGCATTAAATTTGAATTCATTGCTTGGATAGGCATTACCCTACTGGAAAATTATTTTAAACAATACAATTTCATTGGACAAGCAACTATTTCAAAAGTGAATTGAACAATTGCAATAGTAATTGCTTCAACTATATTAATTATACAAAGTCATTTAAGTGGATGCCCTTGTCCTAAAATAAGTATGTTGTGAAAGCATACACAAGCATTCCCATTTAGGAATGGTTATTTTGATTAACAACAACATGTCACGTTTATCAACAAACTTTTCAGTCTTTTTGTCTTGTAAATATTTCATGCACTGATTAAATATTTGTCACAATATATAATGTCTCTCCTATTGTCCTAATTGACTTAAATGAAAATGAATAATAGGCCTACTCCAACCAATAGAAAAAGAGATAAATTATAATTTTCAAACACAAAAAATATTTTCTTAAATCCCAACTATAGGAAAAAGACAAAAATATTTTAAATAGTTCAATTTCATTGTTCAAGCAGCTATTTCAAAAGAAAATTTAGCAAATGCAATAGTAAACGTACCCACTGCATTCACTATGTTTGGTTATAAAGTGGATGCTATTGCTTACCAATTTATCCACTTAAACTAAGTAACTGGAAAAGTAGCTCAAATAGAACTCAATCAAGTATCAATTGAATCTTTCATGTCTAAAATCTATCATCTATCTCTCTCTATTGCATGTAGTAGGTTTTCTATTCCTCTTTGTGTAAGCAAATAAGTGAAATAGAAACACATTATAAAGTTTGTCAAATAAATTTTATTGGCCAACTAAGTATGTGAAATTGAAATGCAATATATGCAGTAGCAACTTGCTCTTTAAAAACATGCATGTTTTATATTGCTAATACATTGCATACTAAAAAGTTGCAATACCAGAGTTTAATCCATTTAAATGGAAACATAAGAAAATAAAGTATTGTCTAGCATATAAAGGAAAAAGATGTTGATTTTAAAGTAAAAGCAGCAAAAAAATTTAAGTCACAAAACATAAGATATAGTGATATAGACAAAAGATCTAAGAACAAAAGCATAAAAAAAAGAGAAGTGCAGGTTGATGCAAATATTTAATGTCTAAATGCAAATTGTGCCAACTTTTCTAGCAAAATGGTAGATGTTGAACCAAAATAGAACTTGATGCAATGAAATTTTGCAAACATCTAGTCATTAAATCCAAATTTTACAAGCTTTCCTATTAGGCTAGTCCAGGTATCAAAGCAATCAAGCCATAGTTAATGCATTGTAATCCTCTACAACGAACAAGATCTAAAACAATATTGCTTTATGTAGCAACAACAAACTGCTATTCTAATGCATCAATCAAGGGAAAAATTTGTTCCAAGTCTATATTCTCACATGTTCACATGTAACACCCTTGCAATTCTCACCATCCATGCACTCAGTTGACATCTACAATGTATGCAGTACAACAAAGCATACAAAAGCATTACCATTTACAATTGTTCACCATTAACACACTACAAGGTATTGGGATTTCTCCATACCAC
>VDFB02013062.1:0-18013 GCA_007258455.2 Sequoia sempervirens | reverse complement strand
TGCTCAAAGCTATTCCTTACAAGTAAAAGTACAGATGAATTGTTTTACACATATTGATATCTTTTTGACGATCTGCTATACAGCCAAAGTGAATGTCACATGGGGGATCTTTGATCTTATGTGCGTTATTGATGTGTGGTAGCTATCATCATGAGATCATTGCTAAGGTAAGACTCTCTAGTGAGTCCTAAAGACAGGAACTTTGCAAGCCTTTCAAAAAACATGATAAAAATCCAAGCTTGTAAGCAAGTTGAAAATGTCCAACGAAATAGTCATAGCATTATTTTCTGCATTATCTTCTTGTATTTGTGATCACATGTACACTCACATTCCCAATCTGACACATTTCTTGTCCCCCAATGGTGGCTAACCTGAATTACTTTCCCTCAAAATGTTGTTATAATCTGATCTCCTTATTAGTTATCATCCCAGTTTCCATTTCTAACCAATATTGAATACAAGATAACTAAATGAGACAAAATGCACCTTTTCAACAGTCTACGCTTCTTTGTCCCTTGGGGGCTCCTTCCCTCACTTGGCTTTTGTATCTGTAATTGTATTCTATGGCTAATTTTTGAAGCTTTGAGTTTAACCCTCCATGCACTTTTGTTATTTAATATTTTAGCTTTCCTCTCTTTTTCAGGTTCTAATGTTGTTTTCCACTGTGACATTGTGCTATAGTAATTAGATGTATTTTCAAGGCTTGGTGTGTATTGAGCACTTGTGGGCATTAATATACTTTCCTTCTTTCTTTCTTCTTTGTTTTTATCCAGGTATGGGTAAATTTTCACCATGCACTTTGCCCATCTTTGAGTTATCTCATTATTGCTTGTATGATCATCCAACGTCAGTTGTGCTACAAGCTCGTGGCACTTACTGGCAAGAAATTGGTCTCATTCTTACCCTCACCAAAAAATAACTGTAGAATTCTAACTTGGCAAAGAATATCACTTTAACCTCCTTTATTCTCTAGTGGCTCTATTATCTCTTGCAGCCAAAGACAGGCAATATAGGTAGGGAGATGGGGACATGGGTGGCCTTTTAAATAGGATATGAGATTTTATGAGGTATACAGGCCTCTGACTGTATTACATTTGATTACATTCACTTAAGAGAAGTGGGTATAGGTGCAAGCAATGGGTTGTTGTCCTTAAACTTGAGTTTCTGGGTGTACTTGATTCAGATTCTCTCGTGCTTATTGTCTACAACCTCTAACTTTAATTTTTTTGATGATTCTCTTTTCATCCTCAATCTTCTAAATTTTTTTTTCATTTTGTTTTTCATCTAATTTTGGCTTTGCACTTTTTAGTTAGGTTTTATCTTTAGAGCCCCTGATGAATTGCTCCATATCAGCCATACTTTTCATGCATCTTAAATAAAGTTTTTAAATTTTTAGGACATCTCATTTTAAGGTTCCAAAGCTCATAATTTATAACTGAATGGGTGTCCCTTCACCAAAAATATATAATTAATTGACATTCATAGTTGTCTATTCTATTCCTCCTTGCATGTGCTCAAGAAGTATTTCACATATAGGTTAGACATTTTAGTATATGGATCCCTTATAAAACTCCAAATTCATGATTTAACTTATTAGGTCCAGGCAGAGAGTTTGCTCTTTCATCATTCCCACATGTAAGTTTAGTGTTCCACCCACCATAGGACTTGCGTATCAAACAACATGCAGTTGTTCTGTTTTTGTCAATCTGATCTTAATGAGCTTATTACTCCACCCACTAGAAGATGTACATATCACACCTGCTGAGCTTTCTTATGAAGGCAGCCAAGTAAAACTTAATTATTGTTGAGAAGATATTTTATATGGCATTCTACCTTGGGAATTGCTATGTAGTAATGCTGGAAAATGTCTGAAACCAAATGATCAGTATGGCACCTTACCCATGAGGAAAATCTTAGGGGATGGAGAATACCAAAGTCACGATAGTCATGGTAGCAAAAATTAGCAAAAAATCACAATTTATCACCACCTGCAGAGTACAGCAACGAGTTGGCTTGGATCAACATTTTTTTTCCAAATTAAAAAATAATAGTAAATCAGAATTTAAGATTTTACCATGATTTATTCAAAAAAACAAGGAAAAAATTGACATGCCCCAATGTTTCTACACTTTTTATTTTAACATTCTAATTATTCAGCATGATTTTTTCTCGATTTTGAGAAAATCTGATCTTTTCCCAATTAATTGAAAATCTATCTTTTGGTTTGCCAAGTTACTCCTTAGAGCACCCTACTGCTCTCCACAATGTGTTCACAAAGGGCTGCTGAAGAAGTGTTGTCTGCCATGATAACAAAAATATATTCTATGAAAAACAAGGGCAATGGTAGATAATAATATAATAGCAAGTTCACAATAGAGTGCAAGTGCAACAACATGCACAACAAGGATGGAAGTTGACTGAAAATGTATTAACATTACCATGTTTGAAATGTAAACCATGGTCAAACAGAGTTTAAGGTTATCAACACGTCTATTTTTGTGTTGAATATAGATGGAGAACAAGATGTTAGTGTTGGTCATGATAGCTAGGACATGCTTTAGAGAGACGTAGAAAGAATGATTGAATAAATAATGGTAGGAAGCATAGTTCAAAAATGCAGAAACAGCCCAAAAATTTGACTTGAACTCAAGACTCAACATGAACTCGGCAAAACATATGATACAACAAAAAAAAAAAACCTAATAACTACGCAAAAAAATTTAAAAAATTAATGCATTTAGAGAAATAGAAGTCTAGCTTGATTAGCAATTTTTCATAATTCACATATTACAAATGTCATATGACCTCAAGCTTTCAAAATATGAAATTTAAAAGTTTCAAAGTTAAACAATACATTGTAATAGAATAAAATTATAAATAATAAATGTATAACAGCACTATAACTGTTTACATATGATATGATGATATGTCAAAAAAAGCCAAATACAATCTAAAGTTTTCTCTTCCCCCTCCTAGTGTAAAGTTTTTGGGCCTTGAACTAGAAAGTAAGTCAGTATTAAAATTATGATTGTTTTGTTTTGTAAAAAATGTCTTTATTTTCCTCAGTTGCATCCAACTCTATTGCTTCTACTACTTCTCTCTCCAAGTTAACAAGATCTTCATTAGTAAGTAGGACGTCAGTATGTTCTTAGACAATACAATCATCGAAAGGATCAATATCATCCAAATCAATGGCATCATGAGAAGAGCCCTCCACCTTTTTGGTTTGAAGGCAAAGGTTGTACCAAATGAAGACAAGGTCATTGAGGCACTATTGAGTCAGTTTGTTTTTCTTCTTCATGTGAATGCTCTCAAATAGGCTCCAATTGCATTCGCACCCAGAAGCATTATAGCATTGGGACCAAACACTAATAGCTAGCCTCTAAAGATATGGTATCCAACATCGTTTCTCCCAGCATACTAAAAATAAAACACTTTTAAAAATATAAGAACTAAAAAAATTCAAAACTTGTTCAAAATTTCAAGTTTCTAGTTTTTACTTCCAATATTAAGCTAAAAATTAATGGATTGCTTTTTGACCTAGTTGTCATTTTTTCTCGTTTAAATTGCTAGAGAATTAGTAAAAAGCCTCCCCTCCACACCTTTGTAAACCTCCAACTCATCAAGAACTTTGTCTCTCGTCTCATTTCTGGCACCATCTTATCAATGTATAAGACAATGCCTTCCATGACCTCCTCATTGACCTTAAATGTATCATAGAAGTAGAACTTTGGGTTCAAGTAGTAGGCCAAGGCATGTATCAATTGGTGGAGTCAATTTGTCCATCTATAATCAATGATGTGTCAAATAATTTCATATTTTCTTTTGTTTCCACCATAGACATAAAAATTAGCTGATTTGGCTTTACCCATGGCCTCATAGAGGTAACCCATTGGGGTGCCCTCCCCATCCACCAAACAAAGAACCTTGACCAAAGATTCTGTCACCTAAAATATTAAAAACAAATTTGAAATTTTACAAAATTAATCAAAAAAATAACAAATAAATAATTTCGTATAGAGTTTATGTTTGTATTTGTTACTTACCTTGATTAACTCCTTTGCATTTTTTTGAATAAGTCATCAGAAATTGTTTTTGCAACCCACTCCTCTTCAATTTATTTTCAAAATATTGAGACTCTGTCTAGGCATCAAACACAAACATTCACTTCAAAGAAGGAATTGCAGCAACAATGTTTTGCAAAGTGAAGAAGTGGCTAGCAAATCATGTCACTCCCAATCTCACAAACTCCTTGGCATTCATGTGTTTCCTCATTAAAGAAAGGACCTAAAATGGTTGTAGATAAATTTGGTAGCATGTTTAGCATCTTCAACCACACTTTTGATCCATCTAATCTTCTCAAAGTCTTCTAGCATCAAACCTAGGCAATTGACAACACAAGGAGTCCAAGAAATTGTAGGATGCCTCTCCATAGTAAGTCTCCCAATAGATACACAAGTTGTTGTGTTGTCCATGATAATTTGGACAACATTGTCAACCCCAACCTCCTAGATCACCCCATCCAATAGATTTCACAAAATCTTAGAATTTTTTACTTCATGTGAGACATCTATGGACTTCAAAAACACCAATGTGCGATTAGAAGCCACTAAAAAATTAACGAGAGTCCTATTCAGCCCATTTGTTCATCCATCTAATAAGATGCTACAGTCCTTTCTCCACCATACTTTCTTTTGATCAAAAACTACAATCTGTGTACTTTTTTCAGCTTTCTATAGCAATGGCCAACTCAAATCCCTAGTTGTTGAAGTCTTAAACCCCTTACCAACAACTACCAATGCACTCACAAACCCTTCTCAATATGGGTTGTTTGTCACATTGCAAGGAAAATTATTATACTACCCAAAGTTTGTCACTACCACCCTAGCCTCATGGTGTTTTTCCTTATTCCAAGTGGTACCTTCAAGTGAAGGTTGTGCTCCTAGAACATTGCATGGAATAAAGAAATTCAATGTTGATGAAAAAGGAAGACAACTAGAAATAGAACCCTCAAGAGTCCCATTAATAAATAAAAGCAAATGACGATTGTTTGGGGTAAAAAATGAACCTGTAGATAAATTAAGACTGAATTCATCATCATTGTCATTGCTTCCTGTGTTCTCTATTTTTTTATCTTTTTCATTTTATAATCAGCAAGTAGGGCAATCATTTCTCTTGTAATCTCTTCAGACACAATAGGTCATGCTTTCAAATCATTTTGAAGTATTTTAGCAAGGTGGTATTTTAATCCATTAATTACCCCTATCATAAGAAGATGACATTTAATACAACAAATTTGGCTCTTGATAGCACCTGATATTCCATACTTCCTAGATGCAAGGTCTTTCTTACCACTGATTTGTGTTAAACTTGACATTGTTGATTTTAACATAGAAAGAAATATATCAACAAGATTTTGAAAAAAATCACTAGACAAAATGAAAAACATTTATAAGAGAAAATAGAATGCAAATACAATAGAAATATGTTAGGTTTTCAACTTTTCTAATTGTCAAATCAAAAAATAAATAAATAGATACATACTAGTTTGAATCTTTGAAGGCACCTTAAAATCTCCTTCCAATCACTTCTCTTATTTATTTTTTGTCATGTGGATGTTGAAGACAGCCTCTACTATGCGAAATAAGACCGAAAATGTCAAGAAATAAATTGAAATATTGAAAATCACTTTAGTTTTGATATAACCTGTCGCTTGGCAAGTTTGAGTAGAAAACTCAACCAATTCCCAACAAAAAATTGAGTATTCAAATTGACTCACTCCTGTCTCAGCTCATGAGTCTTAGCTTAATCAGCTCAACAAGTAGGAAAATTCACAAGTCATATTGAGTCAACCAAGTACTCAATGAATTTCCTACAATGGTAGTAAGAATTAATGTACAAGGAAATAGTATGACATTGATGATGGGCCAAGAAAATAAACAAAGAACAAAATTAATGATTATAAGCTTGGTTTACTAGGTATTTTCCTTAAAGGTTCCATAGCCATGCTATTATGATTCTCATACTGATACTTGTTTGAGACCTAAGTTCTTTTATTGTATTTTTTTCCTGCTTGCATATGTTCTAAGTATGATTGGGCATGGGCTAATCCAACCATACCTACTTTTCATAATGAAAATATAGCAAAAGAAGGATAGAAAAATGAAAACACAATAAAACATTAAAAACAAGCGTGAGTGACACTGCCACAAGTGATTTAGTTTTAATGAACTGAATTGACAATCCAACACTAGTTAAAAAAATCCGTTTCCTTCAAATTTTCCCTCCCAAAAACTTGGTGACTGTACCCTTTTGTTTACAACTTTGAAATTGGGGCAAAAGAGAACATCTAGCAAGCTCCGAAGAGTTCATCATCTAAAAATCACTTAGATCATAACATAGACCCTAAATTTCTCCCTATGGCAGAATCAATATATGGTTGTTTCAAAGTGGCTGAAAATGTTATCTGTCATAACATCTAACAAAGATTTGACGCTAAGAAACCAGGCATGCATTTCACATCCCAGAGGGATTTGACATAATAAAAGCCATATTTGGAATGCTTGTATGTACAGAAAGTATTGCTCTCAGAATTTCAACTTTGTGAAGTAGTCAAAGAGTTCTGAATTTTACCTGTGTTGTAAAGTAAGCATGTTGTTAGCGGCAAAATATCCATCATATTTTAGGTTAAAGTCATTTAATAGGAAGAGCTTAAACTGGTCGTTTATGGTTGGACTCTCATACGTAAACAACCGGTGTGTTGGAGTCAATGCACAGCTTTATAAGAGACACATTCAGCCCAGGGTGCTTCCTCTTGCAATTTATATGCTGTATAAATTTAACTTGCAGGATGACTTAACCTTAAGTTAATTGATTGAAGTTAAAAATTCATCAACAAAAGAAACAATTGTTACAACTTACAATCACAAGCATCTACTCTCCCAGCGAAGAGTAAAATAACAAAAGTGCTGATGAAGTTTTTTAAAGTAAAAGTTATTTTTCATCCAGAGCACCATTGCAACTATTAACAGAAGAATCACATAGTAGTTAGGCAAAAGACTGCAGAATGTGAAAATCATACTTACTACTTTAAGGCGAAGAAAACTTTGATGAGCGGCCTTCAGATTGATTGAAAGTAAACAGCGGGCACAGCGTGTTTTATTCGGGCTCTTTCCCCGCCTAAACAGCCACACGGTGCCTGCTGTTTAGGCTCTTCTATCAGATTACATTATCAATTCCATAAGTCACTTATTTCAAAGCAATAAATCAGTCCATTTAATATTTTATTTTTATCATCCACCAAGATGGACTCCTTGGATGGTAGGAAGAAAATAATTACGAGCTGGGGCACGCATCTTCAAAATCCAAGAGCCGAATGCATCTAAAAATCACATTCAACATGTACATTGCGGTATACGAAGCATACCAGTCAGCCCCCGGGGTGAAAAGCTTTATTTTAGGATTCACATAATGAATTTTATATGAAATTCTTAAGAAATTTCAAATTTTAGCGGTAAAGATGGGTTGAACGAAATAAAAGAAATAAATTTAGTTCACAAAGATTATTGGATCATACGGCATAGATAGATGGGACCCCTATGGTGGAATCCCTCTCGCAATATTTTCTAGACAGTTGTACAAATAAAAGAAGAAGAGTGTTTTGAAATCTGTTTCTCAATTTCATATTAGAGTGAGGGTGTGAGATTGTACAAGGTTGGGATTAACATTGTTTAGGTTGGTTTGAGGAGAATTCAATTGTTTTCTACTTTTTGATTATCAACAATTTGGTTACAATTGTCTCAATTTGATTTGAATTGATGTGTTTTTGGTTTGTCTCATATTTAATGGTATTTGTTCTATTTGTTCGTTGGTTCTATTGTATAAGGGTTCAGACCCTTTCAAAACCTTTTTATAATTATCAAAAAACAAAGGTTATTAGACTTATGCTGATGATGGAAATCTTTTGTAATTTTTTAATTTTTTTGATTCAAAGAAATTTTATTAATTTTTAAAATTAATTCAATTTTACATGTTTATACTTTTTGAAGATTAGAGGTTGGTATATTATTCTAAATTAATTTAATGTTGAAATATGGTATATTTTAAATTATTTATATTAATATCATTTTTTTAAAGATTTTACAATGGCCAACCTTCACTTGAACCTAGGGCATACATGAGGAAGGCAAAATGTATTTGATGCCACCTACACCTTGCGTTGTGCATCAAAGCTCTCCAATGCAATGAGTTATTTGCTATTTAATGGAAACCTTTGGTAAATGTTTTCTTTTCTTTTTAACAAACTTTTGTTGCAAGAAAATTCATTAATTTTTAATTCAATTGAATTTTATATGTTTATATGTTTTAAAGAATGGATTTTAGAGGTTTGAAGATGTAACATCATAATAACATTTGTATACTATTCTAAACTAATTTAATGTTGAAATATCATCACATTTTAAATTGGTTATACTAGTATCATAAATTTGTAAAATTGAAATTTTGAATTTTTTTTAAATAGATTGTTCAAGATATGTGTGTATGTCAAATCCCTTGTTGTAGAAGAGGAGGAAAATAAGTAATAATAAATAAAAGCTATTTGGAAGGGGAGACAAAGAACTTATGAAGCATGGTTTGTGTAGACCAAGGAAGAAGGGTTATGGCTCCATTTACTATGGTACAAATGCAATTGTGGGCATAAAAAAATTGGGTAAGGAAAACATTTTGTGGGGGTTGGTGGAGCAAGGTATGGACATCCATCAATGAATTAAAATGATCTAAAAGAAGTTGGTGTGGACATAAGAGCTTGCTTGGGAATAGGCAACACCAATATCATTTAATAAAATTGATGAATAATGGTTGAATGTGTAAAGGGAAAAGATGGGCATTATTGTTTCTGTTAGGTAGATTTGGGATAAGGTTGTTGGGAGGTGGTGGTGTAGCCTAGGTAGATATGAATGCAAAGATATAAATAAATGTTCAATGGCAGCAAAGGTGTTATGATTAGTGATGGCAAGTCAAGGTTCGCCATCAAAGGATAACCCATTTATCACTTCAAAGGGACATCCACATTGGATACACCATTGCACATGTTAGTTGTGTTGCCAAAATAAATCCTACAACTCCTTTCAACAAAGCATGTATTATAAGTTGTGGTATCCCCACAAGGATGGGTGCTATGTTAAATGTAGCCAAACCAAAAAGGGTTTTACTATTGTAATGGAGACAAAGGTTTTACAAACCTGCAATTGTGGGCATAAAAA
Source organism: Sequoia sempervirens (assembly GCA_007258455.2). Lineage (NCBI taxonomy): Eukaryota > Viridiplantae > Streptophyta > Pinopsida > Cupressales > Cupressaceae > Sequoia > Sequoia sempervirens. The sequence goes on along the minus strand of VDFB02013062.1, from coordinate 8,750 downwards.
CTAGGTAAGGAAAACATTTTGTGGGGAGTGGTGGAGCAGGTATGGGCATCCATCAATAAATTAAAATGATCTAAAAAAAGTTGGTGTGGACATGAGAGCTTTCTTGGGAATAGGTGACACTAATATCATTTAATAAAATTAACGAATAATGGTTGAATGTGCAAAGGATAAAGAGGAGCATTATTGTTTATTGTTAGTTGGATTGGGATAAGGGTGTTGGGAGGTGGTGGTGTAGCCTAGGTAGATGTGAATGCATAAGATATAAATAAATGCTCAATGGTAGCAAAGGTGTTATGATTAGTGATGGTAAGTCGGGGTTCTCCATTAAAGGACAACCCATTTATCACTTCATGGGAACATCCACATTCAGTGGATACACCATTGTGCATGCTAGTTGTGTTGCCAAAATAAATCCCACAACTCCTCTCAACAAAGCATGTATTATAAGTTATGGTGTCCCCACAAGGATGGATGCTATATTAAATATAGCCAAACCAAAAAAGGGTTTGGCTATTGTAATATTCAATCTTGGAGGTGTTGGGCTTGTGGTTGTTGGGGGAACAAGATTTGTCGGAGCTTCTCAAATTATGGGCATTGATTTGAGTCTCTTCAATCAGGTAGTTGTAGACTATACAACGAGTAATTAATTGGTCTATTATAGGTTTTGCATCTCCTTTCAAGAATATTGATGTTAATTTATGCTAGCCATTGTCTAAAATTCACTATTGTTGAGGGTTCTAAAACTAATTTTACATATTTGTCTTTCACTGATAGACATATTTATTTTATGGGCCCCTCAACCAAAAATTAGAAATAGTAAAGCAAGGAAACAATCTAATTTGAACATGATTGCTAGAAATATTTAAAAATTGAAATATTGAGTCAGATTCAACTTTTGGTTGCAATTTATCTTTAACTAAACTAAAATAAGGAGGGAATCGATGAGTTGATTAGAAAAAAATAAGTGTAATTTAATTTTGTATATGAATAAGAGGTAGTAAATTTCACCTTTAAATAGATTATTTCTTCATATGAATTATGAACTACTTGTGTTACCTCTATAGAAGATACTGAAATTTTTAAAATGTTATAAAATAGAAATGTATATAAATATTGTTGCTCGAGGCTTCACAAGTAAGCAATTTTTCATGCATTGGAGAAAAATTTTGGACCATCAATTTTGATATATTTCTCCTTTGATTTTTGTAACATGTCAATTTACACATTTTTCATATAAAACAACATATTGTAGAAATAAGCTTGCTTTGAACAATTGTGGCAAATGATTCCAAAGTTGATTGGTTGTGCTTCTCTATCCCATCGCTATAGACAATGAGGGATGTGAAAAGGTTAAAAAATTTCAGTTCATGATGAACATTTAAGCTAATTGAAAATGAAGGTGCAAGTCAATTTGAGGTAGAGTGATGGGGTAGACTTATGGTGTTCTTTCAGTCACAATAAATTGCATGGTTAGTGTAATGTTCCCTTCTTATCCCTAGTCAATTGAGTGACAATTTTCCTATTTCCTAAGTTCTCATAGGCTAATTGGTAAGGAAAAGGGGACTCCAAAGTCTTGGAGAGTTCAAGTTCAATTTCTTTTGGCTTCTATTGGTTGCAATGAGCCCATTTTGTAGTAAGGATCATAATGACACTTTCAAAAGTGTTTTTTGACTCTTGAAGTGTTATCCAAGCTTCTTGGAGAGCATCTCTATTTTTAATAAACCACTGAGTTGGCTTCATTTATCTCTCTATTGCTTTAGTTTCCTTATGGTGTGATCAAATTTGAATTTTAATATTGTTGTAGTACTTTCCACAACTCAGGTGAAATATTTTAATTATGCACTTAAGTTTCTAATATTTTATTGTTAAATTGATGAGTTAAGTGTAGAAACTTTTAAAAAAGGTGTTTATGCCCCTCAAATTGGATGCCTAAGAGAAATAAGGAACCTTTTCATATGAAAAATTATATTAATCTTTTGAAATGTCATTTTAGTGGAAAAAGTGAACTATTTTATAATTTCAAATTTGATATTTTCCCTCCAAAAGCTATATAAGGAGTTGTTGGGGTTCATTTTTGCATGTGTCGATGAATGATACCGTTATAATGTTGGATTGAACTTAGTTTCTTCCAAAATATTTTGAGGATGAAAACCTTCTCAAGATTAATTGTGATTTATGTAAGGCTATCTCCGGGGAGCGTCAACCGGCCCCTACCACACCAGAATGCTTGCCGTGGTTTCACTGAATAGGTGGTGCTCTTGTTAGCATTGTTAGTCTACCCTTATTTGTTAGCCTTTGTTAGTCTACCAAAGCTAGAGACACTTTTCCACCCCATAGAATGTTGATTACATTGCTTTGGGGCTCCAACATCTAGAATGTCGGTTACATTTCATGCTGAATAGGTGGAAGGCCTTTCTTTGTTAGCCTTGTTATCCTACCCTTCTTTGTTAGCCTTTGTTAGCCTACCCCTTCTTTGTTAGCCTTATTAGTCTACCCGAGGAGACACTTTTCCAACTCCGCTAAAATATCGACAGCCGCTCTGTGGCTCCAACATCTGGGAACAGGCTGTACTTTTGGTTGAATAGGGTAGGAGGGCCTTTTCTTGTTAGCCTTGTTAGCTCATCACTCCTTTGCCCACCCCCTCTTTGTTCCATCTTCCATGGAGTATCTCCTGGTGGAGGGCCTTTCTTTGTTAGCCTTGTTAGTCTAATCTGACCCTAAAGCCCGTAGAATAGAAGGAAGGTTGGGCTTGAGTTAGGCCTAACCTCCTTCCCCTCTCCCTTAATATCCTTTCCTCTTCTTCCTACCTTGGTTGGCCTCCCCACCCTCCCATCGGCTAACCATCCTCCCCATGTACTTCCCCTTTAGTGTGTTTTGAAGTTCTAGGAGCTTTTTGACCTTGCATGACTATCATCATGTCTTTGGAGTATTTGACACATTTTAAGTGACTTACACTCAAATTGATACATGCTTCAAACATTGCCTAAGGCCTTTCTTTTCTCCATCGTAAATTCTTTTCTCTATCTTTCTACCATCTTATGTCTCCTATAATTCACTATTATCCTCCCTTGATCAAATTGCATCAACCTTTATTCCACAAGTTGACAAGATCAAGGATTTGATACCACTATAATATCCCCAAATAGAATATTATGTAATATCCTTATGAAAAAATAAAATAGTAACCCACACAACCTATCACGTCATTTCCTTATCCAATCATTGTCACAAAAAATAAATTACAAAATTACAAATATTTATCAAAATTTTCAAAATAAACAACTACAATTAAATGGTGATGCCCTCTAGTTTCCAAAAGTTCCAAAATGGTTCTAGATACTCATCACAGTTTGCAATAATGGAACTAAGTCACCCACTCAAAACCAACATATATGGCATTTTAATAACTTCCAAAACCTATCATTTTGGTGCTATGGAAGCCACTCAAACCTAGAAATACATGGTGCTACAAAAGTTACCCAATTACCAAAAATCTAGTCATATTTTAGCTACCACAAACAATGTTTTTCCATGAAAACCTTATCCTAGTCTATAACTTTGAAAATCAAACATAATCCATAGATGAGATTGCACAATTTTGAATAAGGGTTTTTCACAACTAATTCAATGATTGAAATCAAAGGGTTTGTGTCCTCTAATCTCTCGTGATAGATAACATGATGTCCAATATACTTTGAGGGAATGGGATGATAAGAAGGCATAATGAGATGATAAGAAGGCATGCATCCTTTTGTTCAAATCCTTGCTTATATAGATCACAGCAAACTAAAATATTCTCTCCAAAAAGAAACCTTTTCAAATTCTCAAGTGCCTCTTCCAACATTAAATAAAATATTTGTTTGTAATTATAAATTCCCCACTCTAGGCATCCACCTTATGATAATAATTTATTATAGGGACCTCGCTTTATAAAAGCAGTTTGAGTGGTCACTTCATGAAGACATAAAAATTATACATACTTGAAGGCTATAAATCATTTTACCAGTATTATTTCTCTAAGCCCACGAGAAATGGGAAATGGTCTCATGAATCATCATGGAAACTTACTAGAAAAATGGATATAAAATCTCAAGACCTTTGTTCTTAGTAATGTGTCATCTTAGCATATTTAATTGATTCATTAGAGTAAAAGTGTGAGTGTGTTTTTCTTTGTTTACATCGTCTTCATTGGCTAAACTAGTTCTTGGCCACCTTGAAAAAATTATCTATGAAGGCTAGGAATTACTAAGATATATACCTTGTTGATGTATGTCACAAAATGGTTGTGTCTAGTATGTGTATAGGTTAACTAGGAAAGTGAAAGTTCCCATCTTGATAGTTGAAATCCTAGGAGAACTCCATGATACTTTGGTCCTCTTTGGAATTTGGTATGTAGGTAGTGCTTGGGAAAATGATACCTCTATGACCCAAGTCTATAGGGGAGAGTTTAGGAAATAGATTTAGGCTTTAGGGTCATTTCTAAAATTGATTATCTCTCCCTCTTTGGTATACTTTAGCTTGAGGATAACTTTACATTAGATAATTGTTAATTCACCTTCCAATTAACACATCCCCACCATATGGGTTCAAGTTTATAAAGGGACATCCATAATTTTCAGTCTTTCCTTCTTTGAGGTTTTTGATGTTTTTCTTTCCAAAATCTACTGCAATCTTGGATGAAATTTTAATATCTATCGTCATGGTATATCTTGATGTTGCACTTAAGGGGGTGTTAGGGAAAATAATATCCTTATCAATCTAGTTATCATATCATCCTTTCTAAGTTGACCCATTCACACTAGTTAAGTCTCAACTTATGGAATTTTACCTTTTTGTATCATTCCATGTGATTGAGACACATGTATTCACCTTTTAAGACACCTATTTCATACAATCTTGACACATGCTCAAACACTTGTCACATGAGAAAACATGTGTTGCATATTTGGAGGGGTAGTTAGTTGTTTAGTCCTACCTTCCTACCTCTTCTACCTTGCCTATATATTCAAGACACTCATTGTAAATTTTTATACACTCTCATACTATATAATAGACATAATTTGTGCTTATTTTTCACTAATGGAAAGCTATCTTGACGCTTGCATTTGATCTTAGCTTCTCCAACAAATGTAGGAGAATATCTCTAATTTTTTTTAATTAAATAATTAGAGTTTGTGTGTTTTTAACACTATGACATTAGGTCTTGGAATAGTGATATATAGGAGGGTATAGGTTAGCCCCAAGACACAACGTGGGTCTCTTCTAAGAACAGATATGATAAACTTGGCCATGACATGATATGATTAAGTTAAGGAGAGATGTTAACTTTGCATTTAATGATGATGAATTTATCCATTATGATCTTGTTATGCAAATAGGTATTTTACCTATCTAGTTCACTAGTGGGTCCCATTTACATGTTAAGTTTACATAGGTCCTAGGGAATCTTATATAGAAGTCTTAGGTGTCATGTGATCATTTTTTATCTTATCATTTCACTTAACACGTGTGTCCTAGATAATTTAATAATTGTTGAGGTAGTTGTCTTCTTCTATAGGATTAAGACACATGTCATGATCTTGTCTAATCCTATCTCACAACTTTTCCTTTATAAGCAAGGCATCTTATGTACATTTTACATATTCAATCAATCAATATTGTATCCTTAATCATATCAAGATATTATTTTCATTTCTCTCTTGTGAAAGATATTTTGGTTTGGCAGTTGATATTGGGGTGTTAGGAGTTCACATTCAACTCCTAGATGGTATCGAAGCTCCAATGTTGCAGAATTCTTTCTAGATTTGAGGGAGATATTTTGGCTTGAAGAATTTACTGCATGTGATTTGGGGTTTCAAGGACCTCACAGTTGAATCTAGGGTGTTAGAGAAAGTTAGAATTGACTTTTTTTCATCAAAATCCAACATATAGGGCCAGATTTACAAGGGTTTCAAGTTGGGTGAAGGTTACCAAATCTTGGAGGTAGCTAAATTTTTTGAGCACTTTGGACCAAAACTCCGCCCTACCATCACATCTAGAAGGCCCTAAAAAATATTGCTTGTTAAATCATTAAATTTGACATTTTATCCCTAGGCTCCAACATTTTTTGTAATACTACTGCATTTTTCAGATGATCGTATGGTTTCATAATGATTCATACTTATATACCATACCATCTACATGCATCAAAGAGAGTATATAGCTCTGCTAGGGTGGAATATTCAAAATATTCCTCTATAAATTTTGTTGGTACTATGTTGGCTTATTTCTGCAATGCATGGTACAATTTGGTTTAATTTCACCAATACGCATTCATTGTCAATTTTTTATCAATTAAAATTTTTGTTTAAAATATTTTTTTGTTGAGTTGGTCATTGTATAAGCACTTGATGCATGGCTTTATAACCTATGGTTCTTCGTGGGGATAGTTGTAACATGCCCATTGTTCTACCCAGTAATTTTTCTATGTTTTACCCACAAGTGAATAGTTTATGCATCTAACATTATGAGCAATAAAATTTGTGTTTTCTTTTCAATACTAAATGCACCATTTGAAACATCACCTTTCCAAACTTTTCCATTACATAATCAAAGAATCATTTCATCAAAGCAAGTATGATTTCACTTTTCATATATTCAAGATAATATTTCACATTTACAATTTCCATATAGATGGATACATGATTACATGCATAGCTTCAACAAGCTTACATGAACTAGAAATACAAACTGATCCAGATGTCCCAACATCGGTGCAAACATTCTAGATGTCCCCTTTCCTTGGTGCATACCTTCTAGTTGTCCACAATACTAGCAGATACATCTTCAAATCTTGAATTAGAAATACCAATGGTCTAGAATGTCCTTCTCCCAAATTTTGGTCACTAATTACATGAGGAGAAGCATCACTCAAGTGCTTTTTCTCCTCACAACCGTGGACTTACTATTTGTCCCTACACACTACCAAACTTGGTAAGATGGCCTCCCTTCAATGTGAAGAGATTGGTTTGGTAACTCCCATCCTTCAAATAGCCTTTTTCTAAGCATATGATGTGTCCCACATATCTAGAGATTACCATAAATTCTAACTCTATTTCTATGATATTCTGAGCCTAGTATGTACTTGGATCACAGTGAATTGACAGTGTAGACAATGGCTACCTACACTACTTTGGCCAAAGATTCAATACCCAATACTTTCTGAGTGAGGATCATCTATATTCACCACTATAATTGCTTGATTTGTATTTGACCATTACTATTATATTCTAGGTTATTCTCTTTCCTGTGGATTATCCTAACCCCAGGAATAACCTTCCCATTAACTCATATCTAAATATAGTATTGACATGTGTGATGAACACAACGTTATAACATTAAATGGTTCTATTTCAAAAGTACAATCTCAACAATAAAAGTCTCCATTCAAGAGTGTAATCTCAACAATTAATGACTCCCATAAACAATATAATCTCATCAATAAATGACCTCAATCAAAATTATAATCTTAAACAATAAATGACTCCCATCAAAAGTATAATCTCATTAATAAATGACCTCAATAAAAATTATAATCTTCAATAATATATGACTTCAATTAAAGATAAAATCAATAATCAAATTATCAATCCCATCATATAGGTCAATCTCAACCTATGTGCTTCAATAAATAATCAAGTAAACATCCCAACCAAATAGGTTATTCTCAACCTAGGGTTTCATTCAAAAGTAGAGTAATGATCAAGTGATCAATCTAGTATAGATTACCAATATGGTTGCATGACATCACATCCCATCGATGATGACATGTTTATCATACTATCATTACTATTGTATTTTCTAACCTCATTAACCACAAGGGTTTACCTAGCATAACATGATAACAAATTCAAGTTATCTCAAGTCATTGACATATCCTACATTTCATGCTACATATGCATAGTATAGACTAACTACATATAACATTGATAAGCTATGTAAAGTATAAAAGAAACTCAATCATATAAATTCCCATATAGGGTATATATAAGTAATAACCCAAAAGATAGGTTCCACCAAAGCAAGAAACAACCAAGAACATGCAAGCTTATCCAAATAATTATAACACACATAAAAGACAATCTTCCCAAGCATGGCAACATAAGTAAATAACCTTTCCAACACAATAACAAAGGAGTAGAAATCAAAATACCTTTTTATAGCTCCAACTGATTATTCCTCCCTCTATGTTAATGGATCAAGCTCGCTTTCAACTTCCTCCAAGAACAACCCAAATCCCACTACTATCTTCTTACTAATCTCTCAACAACACTAATGCAAAATAACAAACAACTCACTAACTCTCAAGCTCTCAACTCACTCACACAAAAATTCTAGCAGAATAATGATGGAGTAATCAGATTGAAAAGTGTAGCAAATGGTAGAATGAGCACCTCTATATATACTAAAATGTGAGCAACCAAAGCCTACAAACAAGCTAATACTTCTACCACTTTTCTAACTACATGCAATGACTCGTCAAACTAACTTATAGGTTTGCAACACATAACATTCCTCACCATTCAAATGGTTGAGTCGACTTGTTTCAAGGGACAACAAGACTCTTTTATTGAGTCAGATGAACAACAAGCTTCTAAGCAAGTTTCCTAAATCAAAAATTCCTTCTCATGTTTCTGCCAAGTTTACTCTTGACTGAGTCTCAAGGATAAAATATTGCATTATCTAAATTATGCATAGTATACAGACTTCTT
>VDFB02013060.1:0-14447 GCA_007258455.2 Sequoia sempervirens | reverse complement strand
AAATAGGTATTTGTTAGATTTGTCTTCCTCAAGCGAGGGAAATTCAGGAAGAGAAGAGGAAAGTGAGACATGTAGTATGTCTAAAAGAGGGAGATCAACTAGAGGTCAAAAGATTAGAAGAAAATATTGTAAACGCATGGATTTTTTTCTTGATGAAGGGGGGTCATGTTCTTTGGATGATGAGAGCATAGGCGACATCGAGGTGCCCTTGAGGTACAAACATCTAAGGAAACAATGGGTACCCAAGGAACTTCCTCCAATAAACACTGATTTCTGTGTCAATGAGAGGATATATTGCATAGCACCATCGTCATTACATGATTTGGGCCTATTTTGCATGGACGGCATAAAGGTCTGTTATGAAAAAGTTACTGAATTGATGGAGTATGTTGGACCCTATTACAGTTACAAAGATTAGATGCAACTAGTTCGATATACACGAAGTATGCGTAGGTATGCACTGTCAGCAAATTATATACAACTAAAAGATAAGGATCAAAATAAAGGAGTGGCTATGTACATTGATGAAAGGCCAAAAGCATCAAGGAATATTGCAGGGTTTATAAATAGTACATGATCTGGGTCAACAAATAAGCAACCCAATTGCATATTTGAGGCGCGCAAGGGAAACCGTGTATTCGTATGTGCGATAAAATCAATAACTATAGGGGAAGATTTGCTAATCGATTACAATTTGAATCACTTAGTTACAAACATGGTTACTATGGGGGTGGTACGTACTATGTACAATTTTACCCAACCTCCACCAATGATCTAATATACTATTTTATTCTTATGTTTTTTTTCGTAAGTCTATTCGTTTCATTTCGGTAATGTTTTTTTATATTTAATTTTTGTCATAGGGGGACATTGATCTTACGGAGAAGGCTCTGGCCCAGAGCATAGATCACAATGTATCTTTATGTGCTTCTACCTGATAGGTTTACCTCATTATAATTGTACAAATTAGATACGAGCAAAATGTTTTATTATTATGTTTTTTTCATAAGTTTTTTGGGTTAATTTCGATAATATTTTTAATATTCTTGCTGCAGTCAACTCCATTGGGGAAAGTCACCGTAGAGGAGAGCATCCATAGTGAGGTGCAATCACTATTTTGTGATGATGACATCACTTATTCAACAAACCCTCTCGACATGATAAAGAAGATCCAAAAAAAATGCAATCAAGAAATGGTTAAGTTGATGTTCATAGTGCCTCAAACAGATTAGATAAGAGAGAGGGTTAAAATATTGACTGAGAGATTACAAAAATTGTAAGTTGTCATGAGGTCTTTAATTATAACATAAGTTTATTCATGGTTTTATATTTTGTACTCTTTTATGTCATGAACTAAAATACGTTTTGTTTTTACAGGGTTATTTGCCTCCTCATGATGTCTTCTAGCCATGATCGTGGTATCACTACAAGCGTTTCCCCGAGGAGGCGTTGGTACAAGTGTCCATCCTGATCTTCCTACGAATACATCACATCATTTGATCCCATCATCTGTGCCTATATTGTCATCTAAAATGTCGGCAACACATACCATGTATGCATTCGTTAATGCACCCTCTAGCAGTGAACACATACCAGAACATGTGTCAGGACATGTACCTAGGGATGCAGAGGCCACTAGTACTGGTGATGTTTTAGCAACATTTCTTGGATCTTCCCGTATTACTAGTATGGGAACATTGTCGATCACACTTGTGGTGACCCAAGATTTCATTCCCATAAAGATAGAGAGGGTCCCAGGTACTTTAAAATGTTTTAATTATTATTATATATAATCCAATTGAAATTTACTTATTGATCACTCTTTTTAGACTATTGATCCATGATCATTTTGTAGAAAATGATGTTTTTTATAAACATCTAAGTGATATTACATTGGAGCTCTTTGGCCCCACCATACGTACACGGTGGAATGCCAAAAATCAAGATTTAAAAGATGAGCCTATTAACCATTTAGTTGTGTTTCTCGTGATAAAAACATTCAATCAACCAAGGTCCTTCGTGAAAGTTGGCAATTCTACCTAAAGTATGTGAGGGCCAATATAGGCCTGGGCATTTAGAGAAGAATGTAAAGTACGAGTGTCCCCCATGATTAAGTGAAGAGGGAGGGAAGGACCTCGTGCCTGGATGGAAAGGAGAAGGCTAAAAAGAAAAAAGGAAAGACACCATCGGGCCAAGGAAGGTATGTGATACTATCAACAATGTAATTATATACTGATTACTCTTTCTTTTTACATAATCTAATGTATTTCAAACTTTTCATAGGCTGGCCGACACATCGAAGGCAACAAAGGAAAGACTAGAAAAGCACGGGCAACACAAACTTGGCTTTGGTGATTATATGAAATTAGCTGCACGAATTGTAAGTATCAATAAATGAAATATTGCATCCAAATTATAATAAATTGAAAACAATTTTGGTTTTATCACACCATAGAAGCAAAATTCATAAAAAAAAAAAAAAATGTAGGGCTCTGAATTCAACAGAGTTCCCACAGAAGAGGACCTAAAGATTTCCCTTCCAAAGAAGGCTATGGAGCCGGCCTAACTTCAAGAGTCTTGATCAAGTAAACAATAACCTTCCACTACATCCTCGACACACAAAAATAAACTCCACAAAGTTTTTAAATTAAATACTTGTGCAATCTATTCAATATTAATTTCCACCATAAAGTAATTATATGCCTATTTGTTTTAAACATTCAAGCAATGATAATACTGCACATGACATTGGAATGTAGCCTGGTGAGGGTGGAGCAGAACATGCAGATGAAGGTCATGGTGTGCATCTTGGTACTTTAGAGCATGTAGAGCGTGATCAACATGTTGAGCATGATCGTGGTAGAGGAAGATCAACAACATGATGCGGGCCCCCATCGTAAAGATGACCACTTAAAAGTTCTTTTAAACATATTTAATTGCAATTGGTGTATTAATTCAATGTAACCTTTCGTATTTCCAACTTTAGAGCATGTAGAGCGTGATCAACGTGTTGAGCATGATCGGGCTAGAGAATATTAGGAACATGATGTGGCCCCATCAGGTAAAGAGGACCACTCTCATGTTCTCTTAAACATATTTAATTTCAATTGCTGTATTAATTAATGTAACCTTTCATGTTTCAACTACAGATCAAGATTTAGAGGGTGTTTAGCATGTTGAGCATGAGTCTATAACAAAAGTTTAGGAACATGATGTGGACCCATTAGGTAAAGAGAACCACTCTAATATGTAAAACAACTAAAGGGGGGATATATATTGATTTAGAAAATGATACTCCACTTTAGCTTTATGTAGCTTTAAAAAAACAAAATAAAAAATAAAATGATTGTAATCATATCATGACAACCATAATTTTGATAATATGTAAAACCTAAAAGAATGAATATTATATGTTAATGAATGAATGTGAATATGTTAATTAACGAATGTTATATGTTAATGAATGTTATATGTTATTAATAGATGAATGAATGATTAATGTTACATGATTGGGTATGGGGAATTGAGAGTGATGTGAGGGGGGAAATGAGCCTTACCGCCATGTCATAATTCTATATGAAGTAGAGAATATTAAACTATTCTCAAAACAAAGAGAAGCTCATCAAGGTAATGCTTTCAATATAAGAAATGCAACGCTTGAAGCATCAAAAAATATGCAAAGATGAAAGAAAGTGCTAACTTTCACTAAGGTGGCAAAAATGATTCTTTATAAGTACTCAATCACCATCACTGCGGATGGTACATTTCAATGAATATTTAAAAAAAATTGCATTGTTTCATCGCACTTAAATAAAACCACCGCATGAATCAATCAAAAGGCTCTGACGGTTGCTATAGGCCGCCACAAAAGGTTTCCATTGTAACTCCTTGCTGGATTTCATCACAATTTCAACAAACTTTGGTGTTGTTTTGATGGTCCTCCTTGCTCCATTCTTTACTCCGAATAGCTTATTAAACTTCCTCGTGTTGTTTCCTTCGACGCTTACCCTTGCCCATTTCATCAAAATGGCTTTTACAAACTTCTAGTAAGTTGCCTGACAAGTTACTCCTTTCCCATTTCGTCGAAATGGTGATGAACTTTTGGTGTTGTTTGGATGCTACTCCTTGCCCATTTCGTCGAAATGGCAACAAACTTTTGGTGTAATTTGTCAATGGATACATGAAGTTTTTGTCGATATTCTAATGAACATCTGGGCCATTTTATGATGCCAATGACCGACGAATCTGCGCCATTATTTTGACGTTTAATTCATCATCGACCTTGCGACGAAAAAAAAGTGATGAAAATATTTTTGTCTTTTCATCACTGTTTTGACAAAGATTTGTTGAATGACCGACAAATTTCTGTCGGAAAATGGTGTCAAATTAAGTATTGTTTGTTAAAACCTTTAGCAGGCCTGCCATAGTGGGAAAAAGTACTCATCCTATAGGAATGACCTAAGGGGGAACAACTAAAGCCAAGTTTTATGACCCACTATAATCAAAAGCAAATTTGAGGAAAGTCTACAATTCGATGGTAGTGTGCAAGATAACCATCCCCAAAGCTTTTGTTCTAAAGGTTGGGAGGTCTCCTGAGGGAGTTTATCATTTTCCGCACCAAACAAAAACCCTTATTACGAACCTTAGTGTAGAAGCTAACCAAGTCAGTAGCCAGACATTATAATACTCACAGTGCAAGGGGAGGGAAGAATCTTCCCCCAAGATACTCACCATATAATTGCCAAGAACCGTTTGCTCAAGGGATCAATAAATCTAACTTTGAGTGCATGCCTAGAAAAGACAAAAACACAGGTGCCTTCTAGGGGGTGACATGGCTATGTGAGTCAACACAATTTTAAGATGTGGGTTGTGATTATTATGATGACCTTTTGACCTTAAGAGTGAGTCTACTTGAAGTGTATTCCTGTCAAATACTAGTGGAAATTAAAAAGAATCATGTTTGATTCTTGAACATACACTTATTGTTTAGATTTTAGGACTTAAAAACAACTGCTTACAATCTGGCTTTGAGTGTGTGAAGTTATTTTCAAAGGTATCATCCAATTAGATCATCAAATCCAAATATTTACAAGCAAAACACCCCTCCAAAATATTCATTTGGTAAGAAAATTACAACTTGGAATTAATCTTTTTACTGAAAAAATAGAACAACCAGACAAAACTATGAAAATACTAACAACTCCCAGACTAGCACCTTGAACCCAAACTTTAGCGCATCAAAGTAACAGTCTGGCACATAGAATCAAGAGTCTAGAAAATTTAACCAATTTTCTAGTGCATAGATGAAATAATACAATGCATTCAACCAATCTTTTAGGGCATCTGACAGGTCTTTTAGTGCATCAGAAGATTATTATATTGCATCTAAAAAATCAAAATCTAGAGAGTTATTTTTAGTGTCTATCAAACTTTTATCATCAGAATTCAAATTTTTCTCAAAATATAAACTTTCCATAATCAAAAAAGAGTCTTAAACCTACATAAACTGGACTTTACAATTGAATTTTTTCAAATCAAACCAAGATCTACCATCCAAAAGTGTCTTAATCAAACACATTTGATTAGTAACTTAAGTTTCTAATCAATCATCCTAAATCAAAGAAACAAAGCTATATAATCAAACTTATAAACTTAGTCTAATCAATAGAATCTATCATTCTATTTGACTTAAGTTAATATCCTTGACACTATACCAAACTAAGATCAAAATTTTATTGAAAACAATAATGTTCGCATGTCTATTTTAAGAAGGTCACGAAGACTAAAATTCCAATAAAAGGAAATTAAAACTCAAACCACCATGGCTGAAATAGATGAGGATCAATTGAATGCTTTCACTCGACAGATGCAAAACCTTTAACAACAACTCCAAGACATACACAGAAAAACCACATAAAGAAACAAAACAATGAACATGAGACCTTCTTCACCAAAAACATCATCCAAGTTCAATGCTTTTGAATTTTTGCAAAAGTTCAATAAGCCCAAATCTAAATTCTCAAACACAAATGATATTGAGGAATCCTATCATGTCATGCATTTATCTACATCCACCATAAGCCAAAATAAACCTCAAGATTCTTTCACTCAAGTTAAAAATTCCATCCAATCGTCCTCTTCTATCATATCTTCAAGATCCAATGATTCATGTCAATCTCTCAATCCAAAGCATGCTAGCTATAGACACTTAAAAATGACCTAGTCTTGCAAGTTTAATTTTTCATCTTTCATCCTAGCATAATTATGACATTTAATTATGTCCTTGGTCCACATTCGACTATTAATTAAATAATTCATAATTATTTAATTAATTCATGTTTGTTTATTCTTCATGATTATTAAATAAATAAATTTTATTTATTTATTCAATACGTCACTAATGGTCTATTATCTTCTTACAATTAAATAAATTTCTTAATTTATTTAATTCCTTTGTTCAATGCTATGAGATTTCCAACAATCTATTTATGTTGAAGATTTTGTGATTTTCGATTTTATTAAAGTTATCAATATTGATCACACTTATGATTATCAGATGATAAAGAGCCAAGGAGATGTCTCCTTAGCTCTTTATCATCTCGATGATCGTATCAAGTGTGATCCTCAAACGCTGATGAAAAAAACTTTAACACAATCAAAAATTTAGAAATCACAAAAATCTTATGTCTTCCTGATTATTAAATAAATGAATTTTATTTATTTATTTAATATGTCACCAATTCTCATAATTAAATAGATTTATTAATTTATTTAATTGCCTTATTTGACATTTCCCTCATTTTAAATAAATGAAATATTTAAAATGGCCTCACATTTGTTAACTATCACTTCTTTTGGAAAATAATCTGAAAATTTGATTATTTACTTCACACAAAATCCATATTTTGAATTAATTTAATTCAAAAAGATAATCTTCTTCCAAAATTCAAGTAATTGATCAAATTCTTGATTTTCCAAATTTGCTTTTTTAGTTCAACCTTTATCCTCTTGATTTTTTGAATCTTACAAATCAAGCAGTCTTTATCTTCTTAATTTTCAAAAATCTTTATCTTTTTGGCTAATTATCACATTTATTCTCGACCGCCAATTCAATTTTATCAAATTGCATCTTGGTCACTCATTTTAGATTTTTTGCCTAACCCTAATTAGGGATTGTCACACACAATCTCGACTGCTGATTTTAGGTTTTCGTCAACTTTTAATCTTGACCGTCCATCCAAAATTGCATTTCCTATAAAATGCCAATTTTGCTCACATTTTGAGGGAAACATAGTTTCTTGATATTTCATTCTAGCATAATCTTTGAGTCTTAGGCATAGTCTTGTCATTTCTTGTCATAAGCATAGTCATATTGGCATAGTTTTTGTGCTTATCATTTGCATGATAGCATAGCACTTGTCATTTTAAATCCTTCAAACCTTTCATTGGTCATTGTCACAGTCATTTGCTCACACACTCAAATCTGAGGGCAACAATCACAATCACATTTACAGCAAGTTAGAAGGTGTAATGGAGATTAGTCATGGAGTTTGAAGAACATTGGTGAGCTTGTTCATGTTTTTATGTTTTTCATTAATTTTCCCTTGCACTTCATTACTTAATGTTGGATTTTATGTTTAATGCTCTAATTTGCTAAATCCATAAAATTGCATCGTTACACTAGCATAGACTCCCCTACACATCAAGATAAAAATATTCTTTCCACTCCATCCAATGATATCAAAATTCCACAAATTCTTCCAATCTTTGATCAAGATCCCATTTCTCAAGAATCTTATGATGATCCCCTCCTTTCACTTTTCATCCAAAATAATTCCCTTCCATCTCAAGAGACAAGTATCCTTCCAAGTTCTTCCACATCATCTAATCAATCCATACCATCTTATGATTCTATTGCATCACAAGAGCATGATAGTTCTTCCATCCTATCTAATGATGTCTTACCAAATGATGATCAAGACACGCTTTCTACAAAATCTCATGATTCCCTTCCTCATCAAGATCAAGATATGCTTCTATTCAAGGATACCCTTTGATCCCATGGAGATGTTTATCCTTCTCATGATCAAGATATTCCTTTCATACCACTTCATAATGATTCCATACTTAATAAAGGGCAAGCTACTTCCTCTCCTACACCTCATGATCCTTTTCCAAGTCAAGATCAAAACACCCCATCATCCCCATGTCAAGATCCTATCACACCTATTCAAGCTATCCATGAACCCCACATTTATAAATCAAGATCCTCCACATTTATCCATTCCAGTTTACTTCCAACACCTATCTTGTCATCCATATTATATCCTCCACAAAATGGACTTGCATCTTGTTTCACAAACAATTCACATCCCATTGGTAAACGAATGTGTCAAAGTATGAATTAAAAAGGAAAAGGATTAGGCGTTCATGAGAAAGGTATCCTAGAACCCCTTTCTGTTCAAAGAAACCCATATCACCATGACTTTAATTATATGTCTAAGTGTCCTAGTTCATCAAACCTTTCATCTATCCTAGGTCCTCATTCTAGTTCATAAAACATTCCATCTATCCTAGGTCCTCATCCTAGTCCATCAAACCTTCCCTCTATCCTAGGTCCATATCCTATTTCTCAATAACATCAAAGGCACACATCCTTGATTCCCTTTCAAAATTCTATCCACATTAACTCATCCATAATACCTCCATATCATTCATTTCAATCCACCCCTCCCATTGCTCTTGGAAGCAATTTGGGTGCCAAATATCAAAAGCTTCTATATCAAAATCCACATGTATCAAAGGATCAACATGTCTCCTCGAAGAGACATGCAAAAATAAAAGAAAATTTGATCCAAAATCAAAAGAAAAATCTAAAAGGCCACAAAGGCCCATTAAAGCAAAAAGGAAATTTTCAAAGACCACAAAGGTCCATAAATCAGAAAGAAAAATGTCAAAGGCCACAAAGGCCCACAAAGCAAAAATAAAAGTCAAAATTCATGTGGATACCTAAATGTCTCATAGAAGCAATAAAATCTAAATTGGCATCCAAATTTGCTAATCCAAAAGCTTCCTCCAATTTTCCATCTAATAACCTATCACCTTCCAAATCCATTTTTCCTCAATCATTCCACCACCCTTGAAGGTGTGTGCCAACATTGATCTTTCCATCCTTTCCATCTATCCATCAATAGGCCTTCCAACCTCCTATCCATTATCCAACATTCATTCCCCATCATTCTCCTTTAATCCAAACATTTGCATAAGTCTTTAGATTCTTCCATCATATAATTAATTTTCCAATATTTAGGAGTCTAATTCCCATTTCCATGGTTTATTAGAGGTATAATTGGTTGTGAAAATTTATGCATAAGTCCTTCCTCCATCGCCCTATCTTCCATATTCCTCTTGCACTCTACACTTAGGGACAAGTTTCATCAATGTGATCATTCATGGTCATTATCCTTTCTATGCTCATTCCTTACATTTCCACCTTTGATCTTGAAAAGGTTAAGGATCTTCTTGAACATCATATATCTTATCTTATATGATTTATCCATATCTTCCATACCATATCTTTCATTTTATCCATATTCCATTATTCTTACTAAATACATCCTTTCTTCCTTTCCTTGGTCTTGATGAGGAATAGGGGAAAAATACTTGGGTCTTGTGTCCATATCTTATCTAGTTGATCTTGATCATCTTATTCATTATTTTTATCCTTGCTTTCTTCCATTCCATATCTCCTAGCTTATCAAAATCCATGTCACCATGTCCCTTTCCAACCTTGAATCTTATCATGCAAATCATATTTGAGCCTAGCTATAAAACATTATCCAATCCTCATATCTTTTGTCAATCAATCATCAAAAATAATCAATCTTATCGTACTTAGAGGAAATTAGTGATCCTAAGTACTTATCATCATCATGCCTTATGGAATCAATCATTCCCAACATCTTAATCAATCAACCATTATCATCTATCGACAAGAGATATGTTTCTTGTGTGACATGTTTTGTAGTGAATCTTTCATTTTGATCTATCATTTATCCATGGTTGCATTACCCCTATTGTGGGGCATCTTGTTCCTTCAATTAGTCATATCATCTCATTTCATCTTAAATATCCTGAAATATACAAAAAAAAATTTAAAAAAATTTAAAAAGCAGCAAAATCCAAAAAAATACAAAAAATTAGAAAAAGACAAAAAAATACAAAATATCAGAAAAAGAGAAAAATACAAAACAATGAAAAAGAGAAAAATACAAAAAAAAATTCATAAAATCTAAAAAAGTCCAATAAAAACATGTAGTAAAAACCTGCAAACATGCACTACTTGTGAGTTGAACTAGCTTTTCCATCTATTTGAGGCATGTCTTGATCATTCACTTTGTTAATCATTCATTTATCATTTTGAAAAGATGGACCTCATGTACAAATCTTGGCAATGTGGTCGTGTCTCACCCTAGCTTGGGGGAAAAATCCTGAACTCACTCGGGGAAATAAACTTGAGCTTAAAAAAAAAGGCAAACAGTAGTATGACAACATAATAAACACAATGATCATAGGGAAACTCAACATTGAACATACATCAAATATCAAAAAAATTTATAAAATCAACCATCGATATCAAACAACTAAAATTTGTTAGTGTAATTAATATTTAATTATAATTGCATAACTTTACTTAGGTAATATTTAATTTCTAGGTTAATTATTCTCATCCTTATCTTGTTGAGCTATCTTGTTGCTCAAGATAAGATTAGGGTTATGCATACTTTTATTTTACAAAGAAAATCATCTTTTGTAATTATGAATTCTTGAATATTAATATTTTTGCACATCTTTTGCAAAGCTCTTGCTTTTTTTGATTTTCTCTTTTGTGGAAGGCTTTTTTGGTTTGCATTTTGGATCTTGGTTTCTAACATGGTATCAAAGCCTTGATTTGCAACCCCTTCTCAGATTTTTGAGAAAATCATTGCAAAGTTTGTTCAAAATTCCTCGAGGGTATCATGCATTGAGTTCATCTATGCATCATCTTGGATCAGATCGGGCTTCACCATTGGATTCAGAGCACTAGAAAAAGTCAGGATTGGCTTTTATTTTGTAGATTTTGGCCATCATTTTCTAGATCCATGAGGGTTTCGAGCTGGGAGATTTTTTGTAAGCTTTGGAGGTAGCCAATTTTTTGGAGTAGTTTGAGCACAAACAAAGGTCACCATCGCGTTCGTAGTGGCCAAAAACCTTAATCGCCTTTTGTTTCATCGATTTTGGTGAAATTTATTTTTGAGGAAAAAAAATTTTGCTAGGGGGGCCATACAGCCTCCTTAGCACGCTTCCCAAGGCTCAAAAATTGAAAAAAAAACACGTTTTTTAATTTCTATGCGGTGCCTCCAGTTAGAAAGAAACCCACCACCCAGTGGCCATAGGGTGGCCACCACTGCGCCACCCATGAGCTACCAGCCACTGATCAGCACCGCCGATCTCTGCTCAACACCCGTGGGCTTCTCCTCTAGCCACGCCAGTCCTATGGTGGACCAGGAGCCGAGCTCAGCCCCTGCGGGCTTCACTTGCATCAGCCTAGGTCATATGGGAGACCGGGCACTATGCGCCCAGCCCCCGACCAGCCCTAGCCCACCAGCACCGGTCCTATGGAGGACCAGGGGCTCCGTCCCTAGACCCCAGACTGCCAGTCTATGGTCATGCATAAGACTAGGGGCTGAATTTTTTTTAGCACCCCTGGGAGCCCTACAGGCCTTATTGGCCCTTCTAGAGAATTTTTAACTAAATAGGGTGTATTTTTTGCATACAATGTCTGTTTTTCACCAAAAAGATATCGTTGGAAAGTTCATTCTAATGCCAATCTAGTGGTGAAGGTTTGTTTACCTGATTTTTCTCCAGATTTATTTTGTAGGTCCTTGAACTCAAATGAAGTTTTTTTTTTCTTCAGAGGGCATATCTTTTGAGTCGGTGATCCTTTTTTGATCATTCTTGTGGCATTGGAAAGTTGGTTTAGTCCTCTATACAGATCTAAGGTCTTTTTTTTTTGTTTACGTATGTTAATCATTTTCTCCTTTTACAATCGTTGGGTTATTGTAATAAATGAACTAATATAAAGTTCCATCAAGGGGGTTTTTTGCATAATAATCTGATTAGAGTGTGCATGCACTTTGATCTCCATCTTCATCTTGTTTTGATGAAAACTGGCATGGGTTATATCTGGTTTCTTAGTTTCTTTTGGCCACATCTTGCTCTTGCTTGACACATATCATATTCACATTAGTTCACACTTTATATTGAGAGCCTATGGTTAATGATATGCATTGGATCCATCTCAGTTTGAGGGCCACGTTTTTATGGTTAATTTTCCAGAGTCTTTATGGTACTCATTCCCATGGAAGAGTTTTAGTCTCAATTTTGCATCAATATCGAGACACACAGTTTGTAGATTATGTCATCATTTCATCTATTATTGCTTCATAGATTCCAGGGTTGTTCTAGTTTGTGAGTTTTCTATTGTTCAGTGGCATCGAGTCTGTTATTGCATTATTATGATTCCAAATTGGTTTCTTGTAGACAGAAGTATCTTTCCTTGCTTGTCATATTTCGGTTCTAGTGTTACTCCACAGTGTTCTTCCAGTGCTTCTTTACAACAGTGATCTCATTGTAGGGGGGTTTGTCCCACTAGGTTTTCCTTCTCTACCTCATTATTGCATTTGTACATGGGTACCTGATCAGCCTTGTTGTCAGGACCCATTCATGCTTTCTTGCATTCATCTTATTTTTAGGTGCATGCTTTTTTAGTCTCCCTAAGTTGCACTTATGGGGGGGTGTTAGTGTAATTAATATTTAATTACACTTGCATAACTTTACTTAGGTAATATTTAATTCCTTGGTTAATTATTCTCATCCTTATCTTGTTGAGCTATCTTGTTGCTCAAGATAATATTAGGGTTATGCATACCTTTCTTTTATAAAGAAAATCATCTTATGTAATTATAAATTCCTGAATATTAATATTTTTGCACATCTTTTGCAAAGCTCTTGCTTTTTCTGATTTTCTCTTCTGTGGAAGGCTTTTCTGGTTTGCATTTCAGATCTTGGTTTCTAACAAAATCAAATCAATCAAAACAACTTTTGATGGATGATATTCTTTTAAATCATGATTTTATCACTTTAGCTTGAATGTTCAAATGTTGTACTTTTATTTTTATTATCATTTCTTTGGAGCAACTCGATGATGTATTGAACTAGAGAAGCTAGGAAGGAGAATAGTATTTTCTTTGTCTATTGTCTATGAGTTGATCATTATTATTGAGTGAATTGTCACGAGACATGCTCTACCTAGTATCATTGATGACATTCTGAATTCACATAGAAAAATGATTGATTCTTGTTTGTTTACGCAAGAAATGCTCAGGTCATCTCGGCTTAATTATACCTAGATGCTTGTGTTCACTTGCAATACCAAAAATCATGTTCTCAAAGTAGTACTTAGGTCATTATGATCTAACTCATACCATTGATGCTTGTACTCACTTTCAACATTTTAAAGGCTCAATGATGATAAAAGTATGATAAATGGACTATTAAGATGACAATGTTTGCATATGTAGATTTGCATGGTTAAATTAGATTGCGTTCATATTAGTTTTGCATCTGCATTATAGATTTTCCAAGGCTGGTGAATCAATAACATGATAGAGCAATCATAAAATCTCTCATTGAATAAGTGTACATCATCAAGTTTTAGTACATTAATCAATCCTATACTGGGGCATATCAAGAAAAGCTGATAAACCACATCGACTGATGATATCTATATCGACCTACACCAGATGCAGAATCATGTCCCACATCTTTGGGAAGAACTCTAAAATCCTCCTATGATTATAACATATCGCAAATCAAAAATATTATCAATCAATCAAAAATAAATCATCTTATCAATCTAATCGACTCTGGTGAGGCTTTGATAAAATATTGTTTTGCAACTATCATTGAACCTCTCCTATCATGAGGTCAAATGTCAATCTATCAATAAACCTTGCCTATCATGAGGTCAATCTATTAATGAACCTCACCTATCATGAGGTAAATCATCAATCTATCATTGATCCTCGCCTATCATGAGGTCAATCAATCAATCAATCATTGAATCTCACCTATCATGAGATCAATAATCTTCTAATCTATTAGGATCATCAATCAATATCAAATCAAAAGCTGATACAATCGAAAATCATCAAACATAAGAGGCAAAGCAGGGCAACATTTAATCAACTAGTGGAATCAATATTCTTTATTGGGAGATCTAAATCATAAGAAATCATAAAAAATTGAAAAAAAATCCAAAAAAATCTAAAAATTTCATCAATTTATCTCCTAAGGGGGCATATATCCATCATCACCTGAAAATCAACATCTAGGGCATACTAAAA
>VDFB02013058.1:0-31708 GCA_007258455.2 Sequoia sempervirens | reverse complement strand
AAGTAAATTTGATGAATAATTATAGCTAGTTCAGATTAATTAAATATAGTTTGGAGTAAGTTATAGTGTTTATGGATAAACTTATGTGTGATTTTTAAAATTAATGTTTCATATCACATTCAAGTTGATGGATCACACTTTGTGAATCTCTCGTTAGAATATGGTCCATCATCTTGATGATAGATCGCACTTTATGAATCCACCATCTTGATGATGGACCACACTTTATGAATCCATCATAAGATTGTGATTTGATGATAGATCACACTTTATGATTCCATCATCAGAGTGTGATCTATCACCTTGATGATGGATTCATAGAGTGTGATGGATTCAAAGAGTGTGATATGAAATGTTTATGTTAAAAAACTCACATACAAGGTTTTATCTAGAAGCTCTCTTAATACAATGGAATGTAGAAAAATATCTATTATAGTTGGGAATGATAAAGTAGATCATTGTAGTTATTAACATTTTTTGTGAGTTTTTTAACATCACATTTTGAATCACATTTTGTGAATCCATCATCCTAACGATGGATCATAAAGTGTGATTTGAAAGACTGATTTTACAACACTTACATATAATTTTATGCAAAAGCTCTCTTAACTCATTACAATAGACAATGAAAAGTCATGTATGTTATAGTTGGAAAATGAATTAGATAAGTGTATTTATTATTTTATTAAATGTAAATACATAGGCTAGGGTGCTTAGCTTTATGACTAAAGAAAGAGTGTTTTTTTAGAAAATTTTAGTATTAGACTAATGTATGTTTAGAAAATTTATCTTTGTGTTGGTGAAATGCCTTAATGTCTATGTTAAATCTATGTTCTAATTTAGAGGATACGTTTATGGATTTGGGACAATGTTGCAATCACATATTAGTCCTCTAAGTTAGGATTTGGCCCTACATATAGAGATGCTTTTCCCCTATGCTCTACTAATGGATAAGTGCTTTCTTTTCTCTTCTTAAAAATCTAGGGAGCTAGTGGTATTTAGAAATACCTTAAAGGGTTGTTGATTTATTACAAGGAGACAAGTTCTCCTAAATTAACCCTCAAAAAGTGAACAAGGATTAAAACCAACAAGCAAGGACCCTAATATGCAAATTTAGTAATCTTTTTTAGTGCATCAAATTGAAATGTGTTGCTATTAATTACTTTCAATGCTCTTGCAATGAAATAACTTGCACAAGAGAAGAATAAAATAGGAAAATATGTTATAATTTTTTTAATACTTAAGAATAATAAGCCACTTCAAGGGGGAAACCTCCAAAAGTTTCCAAGAAGAATACAATTTGTAATATGATAATTATAAACTAACTACTATCTCCTATATATACCATACTTATGCCTTGGATGCTATCTAAGTCAACTTAACTAACAACATAAGACTATATTAATGATAAGATAAATTATTTAAGAGTAAAGGTAGCCCCAAGCAAACTACTCATAGGCCCATGCATACTATAGGATTAAGGGTGTAGCATGCACCCCTTCATAGAAACGTTGTTGCAAGGTGTGACCCTTGGTCTCCTCTTCCTATGGTCGGCGTAGTCCAACATGGTGCTTGGGCTTCATGACATGGTTTAACCGCCTCATGTGGATCTTGATCTTTAATAAATCCAACAGTTGTATCGAGCATTAACAGGTCAATCTTTTGGTGCAACGACATCCGTCTTTGCAACAATTAGTATCAGAGTCGAGGTCACAGGTTCGAACCCCGCACTTGCATTGGGGGGATTGTTGCAAGGTGTAACCCTTGGTCTCCTCTTCCTATGGTAGGCGTATTCCAATGTGGCGCTTGGGCTTCGTGACATGGTTTAACTACCTCCAATGGATCTTGATCTTGTATAAATCAAGTGGTTGTACCAGGCATTAACAAGTTGACCTTTTGGTGCAACGACAACCATGTTTGCAACAAACGTTATCCTCGATGGTAATCAATTGTGGATTTTTTTCCCATATTCCTCATTTTTCCATAGGGAATCTTTGAATAGAGAATTCTTTCATTTGATCAACTACTATATGATTTCCCTTGTCTCCAAACTCTTAGTGCAAGTATGAAGGATTCCCTCATATTCTAAAATCATTTTTCCTTCCGCATCAAGCTCTAGTAACTCAATTTGTATTACAACTCTTTATCAGATAACTTCTTCTAGCATGAAACATGTAAGATTGGGTGTATTTTTCTTGACATAGGTAACTCCAATTTGCATGCTACACTTCCAAAACTTTACAACACCTTATAAGGACCATAATACTTGGGTGCAAGTTTGTTATCCTTCTATTGTTGTTTCAATGGTATTTTCTTATATGGTTTTAATTGCACAAAGATCCAATCTCTTGGTTCAAAAGGCCTTTCATTGTGGTTTCAATCAACTTCTTTCATTCTATTATGTGTTATTGCTTAACTCGCCCTAAGAATAACAAGTGCCTCTTGCAGCTAATGTTGAATGTGTTCTTCAACTGTTCAAACCTTTGGGTGTACTTGTAATAAAGAGGTGATTGATGGTGATTGGTACCCCTATAATACCAAAAATGGAGACACTTTAGTGGAAGTGTAGAAAGAATTGATACCACTATTTTTGTAGTGGCAACCATTACACCCAAATCTCTTTATAATCTAAAGTAAAATATCAAAGATAACCCTCCAAGCACTTATTGGCCACTTTCTCATGTGTAATTTACCCAATCTACCCACAATATGGAAATGACATACAATAGTTGATGCAGGAGCATCCAGTGGTGTGAGGGAAATCTTGCATCACCCAAAAATATGCTTTCCATTTATGTTCCCTTTGTTTTCTTTTTGTAGATGTTTTTTCATTTATGGATACCCTTTTCATCGAATATTAGTTTTCAACCTTCAAAACTGCTTTTCTGCTTTTTCTGCTCAACTACTATTTTTAGCAGGTGTGAATTTTAAGGTGTGGGAAGACAAAAATTTATGGGAAGGTTCAAGACAAAAAAATAAGAACTTTGGTGAAAGAATTAGGTCAAGATCATTCACGGTTTGAAAGTTAAAGTTTCAGTTTATGCGTTTTGCCCTGAAAAACCTTCTGAGTCTAGTTTGAGGCACTAAATGGTCCCATACGGGCCCAAAAATTGTTGGAATTGGTAGAGTGGGTTCTTAGTGCGTTCTTCACTCTGAGACCTTTCTGACGGTGCAAACGGTTCAAAAAACGGAGTCCCAGATCAAAAGTTATGGCTTCCGGAAGTTGGCCGACTTTTGGGAAATTGCCAATTTTTGAATTAGGACTCAATTTTTGAATTTTAAATTGTAACTTTTGGCGCCAAACTGCCAAAAATCATTTCTCGAATGTTTTTTTTGGCTCCAAACCGAAAAGGGGCTATTTATGGGCTAGTTTCTGATTTTTGGGTAGCTTTTTGGGGAAAGAGTTTGCATGCTGTGAAAAGGGGATTTTCTGTAATTTCTAGAATTTTTCTAAAATTTCTGTAGCTTGCATGTATCACAGAGCTTGAGGATATGGGATCCTCTGCATGTAAGATTTTCATTATTTAATAATAATAAATTTTTCTAGTTGTGTGCATTATTTTTGTGTCTCGGGTTTGCTCCCTCATCAATAGCGGTCCTTTATGAGTTCATCCCTTCTAGATAGAGCATTAGCCACAACAATATCCTTTCCTTTCTTGTATATGATGTCAAAGTCATATCCAAACATCTTTGTGACCCATTTTTTTCTTCAAATGACAACCTTTACCCCAAGAAGCATTTGAGATGGTCATGATTTTTATTTACCTTAAAGTTCCTTCCCATTAGATAAGGTCTCCACTATTTGGCTACATGTAGGATCTAGCCAAAATTCCCTTATCATAAACTAGCTTCAATAAAATTTCACCTTTGAGTTGGAAACTGTCAAATGATATAGATATTTCTTCTTGCATTAATACTACTCCTATGCCATGTTTTGAAACATCACATTCCATAATGAATATTTTTAAAAAAATGAGCTAACCAAAACTAGATTTGTGCACATGGTTTCCTTTAGCTTCTCAAATTAATTGGTAATTGTCTCATCCACTAGAAAGAGTCCTTAAACAAGGATGTAAGAGGTGACTCTATACTACCAAAATTCCTTATAAATTAGCGGTAGTAAATTATAAGCCCTAATAAACCCCATAGGTTCTTAAGGGTCCTAATAATTTTCTATTCTACTACGGCTTTGATCTTGTGAGGGTCCACCTTGAATCCCTCATGTAAAATGGTATGACCTAGGTACTCTACTTCTTTAACTTTGAACACACTTGGATGGCTTAGTGTAAAGTTAATGCTATTCAAGAATGCTCAAAACCTATTATACATGTTACAAGTTTTCCTCCCATGTTTTGTAATATATTAAGATTTCATAAAAATAGCAAAATAATTTTCTACAAAAATAGCCTAAAGATAGAACTCATAAAACTTTGAAATGTAGATGGTGCATTTTTTGGGCCAAAAGGTACTACCAAATATTCATGCTAGCCCTCATGAGTTGTGAAAAGATTATTTACGTACATCTTTATCTCTAATTTTGATTTAATGATCTAACCAAAATGAAGATCAAACTTGGTAAAATAAATGACACCATTAAGCTCATATATAAAAATTATCAATTACTAGAATGGGGAACTTACCTTTTATGGTGTACTTGTTGAGTCTCTATAATTAGGTGTCATCTTTTTTATCTTAACTTTTTATCCATATGATACCTAAATGGCCTAATGTTGGGTAGTTGGATCCTTGGAACTAGTTGAATGGTATGATTATGATCTCTTTTAGGATGCAATCATTTTGGTATCTTTCCAAAAGCTATTGAGTGCTTATCTACAATAGCTTGCAAATACAATGGTGTAGAATCCTTTGAGTGATATGCTCCTAATAAAAACTAATGGGCCACAAACCCATCTACCACCTTGTTAAGCATATTTTATATTTGATGAGAGCTTACTATCTATAGAAAATTTTCACACAACTCTCTCAATTCTATTATCCTCCACTCTAAGTGAAAATGCATGAATAGATCTTGGTAGTTTATCTCAATTATATCTAATGTAGTACAAAAATATACTCCCAACACAATATTTGTTGCACCCATGGAGATAGAAAAAATTTGGCAATCAAGATGGTAATCACCATGGACAATTTAAAGTTGTGGCATTTCATTTCAAGCAAGTAACAATACCTCCATCTATAATCAATAACCTAAAATTCAAGAGCTAGTTATATAAAATAATTAAAATGAGTAACTTAATTCTTGTTTATTAAATTGTGAGTGCTTATAGAGTATATAAATATTGTTACTCTCTCTTTCTTCAATAAACCCAATACCTTGAGAGTTCGTTTGGTGCTAATGTCAGAAAGTGTGTGCCAAGAAATAGTTGGTTGTGTATCTCTTGATCCTTATTTGGCTCATTTCCAACTCTAATATTTCTTCTTCATCATATTCTTACTCAATTAACCCTTAAATATAGAACAAATTATTTTTTCACATGTATGTCCTCTATTGTATTTTCTATATCATAGTTAAAACATAATTGTTTCCCCCTTTCTTCTTCAATTTGTTGAGTCAATCTAGTGGGTTTAGAGAATAGTTGTGCTGAAAATTTATTCTCTTATGTCATTAAACCCTACCTTCTAGGAGATAGAAACTTATATCTACCTTACATGTTAGGCTAATAGAATCAAATATAGAAGTAGGCCTAAATATGTATACTTCATTTTAAACATGATCCCCAATCCACCAAGAAATGGGTCATTTAAGTTATTTATAATTGTATAGATACTTTCAAGGATAGTTTTGGAATTAGTAAAATATAATCCTTGATTGATCATGTTTGTTGTAGTTTAGATAGATGGCTCTAGTAGTTATCTGCCACACTATTTCTATAATGTGATTGAAGCTCATTTGTAAAAATTGTGCATATGATAGTGAGAGCATGTTTCTTCCTTTGAGCATATAGCCATCAATACCAAATGAATTGTTGTAGTTCTAGATATAAGCCATTATTAAATTTTTACCACTTGGAATTTGATGTACATAAAAGAAATTCTTTATTTTTTTTATCCAAGTTAGTGGATCCTTTCCATCAAAATTGTGCATATCCACCTTTGGTAGTAGGTTTTGAGTTCCAATATGAGTGAGCTAGTGTTTGGATCACAATATACTTTTACTAATTATCCACCTTGTTTGAGTGGGTTTTGGTGTTGTTCCTTTGGTTATGAGAATGGTCTATTTTGGATTGGTTCTTAGATAAATATTTACCTTTCTTGTTCATTAATTTTAGACTTGATGATACTAATTTATCCTTTTATCTCACATTGCGTATTGTACATACCTTCTTCAAAATGGTATATTTTGTCAACCATTAGGGAGGGAGTTACAATTTTAGCTCTACCTAATTCAAAATATAATTTTGTATCTTATTTTTTAATACTCTTTCTTGGTGTGTAAGAATCTTTTCCCTTACCTTTAGTTTGTGTTTCTACCATGTTAAGACTTGATGATGCAAATTCTAATATTTTTTCATCAAACCTTGATTGGATGATTTTAAGATTTTGTTGAACACAAAATTAAAATTACAAAGATCAAACCCCTAATAATATTTTTCCAATATTTCCAAAAATATAAACAAATAGAAAAAAAATCCATAAGTTGTAACTTGTAGATAAATTTATGATAAAACCTAAAATTCCAACAACTTACTCAAAATAACTCCAAATGAATTCAAATTAATATTGTATGTCAATCAATGTTCCCTTGTTCAACCCCCCATAATTTAGAAAAAAAATCATTATTTTACAAGAGTGAATTTGTTGGAAATCCTAGAATTTTATAATAACTCCCTTAAATATACTCCGCATGGCCTCAAATTTTTACAATAGTAGCTTTAATATATCCTTGATTAACAATCCAAAAATTATTATTTTTTCCAAATTGAGAGAGATGTGCACTTCACAATTTGGCCTCTTGAATAATAAAAAATTCCCTTGTTTCTTATGGTTTAGGTGCCAAGATCATGCTCTAATACCACTTGTAATTAAATAAATTGCATAAGAGAATAATATAATAGTAAATACACTACAAATATTGATAATGCATAAGGTAATAAGCCACTTCAATGGGGAAAACCTCCAAAAGGATCCAACAAGAACACAACTCATAATAAGATGATCATAAACTAACCACTAGCTCTTCTATATGTCATACTTATGTCTTACATGCTACCCAATATGACTTATTAATGACCATATAAATTAAGAGTTAAGTTATCCACAATCTAACTACTTATAACCGTATGAACACTATAATATTAAGAGTATAGTAGCTATAGGATGAGAGGATTATGAATGATGTGTGAATAATAATTTTGATTGTTAGAATGAATGGTCGAGCATCTTTAAATACTAGCACCTAGCATCAAATTTCACCAAATGTGTGTTTGGTCAACTCATGTGGGAAATAATTAAATCCAAGTGGCTAATGGATAATAGAGGTAGGTGCATAGGTGAATAAGATAAATATATAAATGTGTGTGTATAAGGATGGGGTAGGGATAAATGTATAAGCATACATGTGTATATATGAATAAAAAAGCTACAAGAATGATCTCAAATTTGCACAAGATTGTGACATTTATCACTATGTACATGTATCAAGATATTTCCTCAAAAGGGGTACAAAATAAATTAGAAGGCATAAGTCACGATGAAGAATACACTTCCCCAAAATACTATCATGACCTAATGAATATTTTCCAATCATTTAGGATTTTACAAAGGATGATCATGTTCATACACCAAACAATCCTACATCTACCCATGAGATGCTTCTTTTTGAGGGACATGTAGATTATCTTCCTCAAAAACAAGAGTCTCCTACTCTTGACACCCTCACAAATAATCAGGCAATGATAGAGCTTCAAGATGATATTTCAGACATGAGTCATGAAGAATACTCCTACATTGAGTTTGAATCACAAACATCTATTGAAGAATAATCAGGATCTAGTATTTCTACTATTAATTTTCAAGATTCTCAACAAAGTATAGAGGAAGTAGCATCATGTTTCCAAGAAAAATCATATTTAGTGGTAGTTTATCAGTAGATGCATTATCAAGGTAAGGGATTAGGCCTACATAAATACGGTATCCTAGAAGAAATACTAAAGGTTGATAATCTTGAGCAAAAAGGTCTTGGTTATTCAAAGATCAAATAATCCAAACATGTCAACAATACCTCCATAATACTAGGGGAAATTTTACCTAATGTAAACATCAACATGGGAGGCATAAAGAGTCCTTATGATAAAACCACTACCAACACTCCAACCAATCATATCATGAATCTTCATCCTCGCATCTTTCCACTCACTAATTGAGACCAACAAAAAGGGAAAAATCTATATCAAAGAAAACAGAAAGTTATCAAAGCAAAATAATTAGAAAATAAAAATGGACAAATCAAATTCAAATGGATGCCAAAGCAAAAGAAAGCAAATAATCACTATCAAACTCCATTATTCAAAGAAACTATGGGGAAAAATAAAAAAGGGAATGTCATCCTGTTGGATGTTGTGGATGTGTTGTTGATATGTGGTTGTCATTGATGTCAACACTATTAGCATTGTTGTAGTGAAGGTTGTATATGTTGAGGATATTGAGAAAATTGTTGAAAGAAGAGTTACAGAGTTGCTAGTTGCTAGTGAAACAGTGAAAGTCATGAAGGTGTTTTGTTCTGTACATTGAAGATCAATTGTTGTGGACTAAAGGGTTTATTGTTGAGAGTATCTAGATCATCTACCAAAATTTTCAGAGGTCCATGTGAAGATTTGATCATGCTATGAACAATTGTGTTCTGACAGTGTTTTTGTGGTCTCTGTCAGTGTTCTTGATTGAAATTTATGTGATTATGATCATTTCTGCTTTTGTGGATGCTTCTCTATTATTTATTGTTATTTGTGGATGCTTCTAGATCATTCTCTATTCTTGTTGTACGTCTGTGTTGATCGGTGTGTTTGTGATCGAAGATTTTTCTCATGTGTGTTTGGGTTTTCATGTTCTTGGTCGACATGATGGTTGTAATGTGTTGCGGATCCTTGAAGATCAAAATTTGAATGTTTGGCATGCTTGAGGATATTATTTTGGGTCACATCATAACATTAGATGACAGTGTATGATTCACATTAAAATTTATCTGTAAACTTGAGCCAACATTGTAAACATGTTTTATATTTCTGGTTGACTAGGTTGTTGATGTATTTCATGTTGTGGATATATAAGAGTATTTGTTTGAGTGAAGTTAGTGTGTGAAAGAAAAGGAAATCTAGAGAAAGATAAAGTGCACAAACATTGATCTAATCATTTGATTGCAGAGCAAAGTGAGAAGAAGGTTGAGCAAAGTGTGAAGAAGGTTTTTTGTGCTTAACTGGAATTGTAATTAGGCTTATGTAGAAGCTATTTTCTCAGTTCACACCCTATGGATCTAATCCAAATTACTGTGTATTGTTGGGAAGTGAGCCCTCTTGTATTTGAGCAGTGAGCTCTAGGCAGTGTTCCTGAATGCATGTGCATTCCCATTATTATTCTCATTATACTTTTAACAGGGTATAATATTGTGGACTAACATCCACCGTGGTTTTTCCCCTAACAGGGTTTCTAGGAATTTTTTTTGGTGTTCTTTGTGCTTCTGATGTGTTGCTTGTTTATGGTTCATTCTTCATTCATCAGATCTAAGGTTAAGTTAAGTAAAGTTTGAAAAATTTAAATATTTTGTGACCAGTGATTCACCCCCTCTCTCAGTTGTTTTTCCTTATTTTTCCAACAATTGGTATCAGAGCAGGTTACTCTGAAGAAGTTTAAAAGCTTGAGGTTATCCAAGATGGCATCATACAAGAAGGACAGTCCTAGATTCGATGGAACAAACTACTCATTATGGAAAGCCAAGATGGAATGTCATTTAAGGTGTATTGGAGAACCCTTTTGGAAGATTACAAAGAATCCATATGTTATTCCTCAGAATGGTCCTACCACTGCTAATGAGATTAAAGAGGTTAAGAATAATGTTAGGGATATGGAAGCTTTGTTGAGCGCTCTAACAGATTCATAAATGATGAATTTGATAGGTTTGAAGACAGCTCATGAGATTTGGATGAAGTTGGAAACTTTGTATGAAGGAGATGTACATGTGAAGATGGCTAAGCTACAGAGTTTGAAAGGAAAGTATGAAAATTTGAAGATGGGTGAAGATGAAAATATCTCTTATTTTATGCAGAGAGTAAATGAAATAGTGATGGGAATTAGATGTGTCGGTGGTAGTGGAAGAGGAAGAAATTGTAGCTAAAGTGCTTAGATCATTGCCTCCCTCTTACAAAGCAAAGGCTCATGCTATTGAAGAAACTAGATCATTGACAAATATGACAAGAGATACACTGATTGGAAAACTTGTTGCCTTTGAGTTGAGTGAATTTGTTCCCAAGATTGAATCTACATTCAAGGCTACTATATCTGGAAGAAATGAACAAAGATATGACCTAGGAGAGTGTTCCAGAAAGTCATGATCCAAGAATGATGAAGAATTGAAATAGCTTGAAGATGAAGAAAGAGAGGTAGAAGAATTGGAAGCACTGATTGTGAAGAAAGAAGGCAGAGGACAAGGTAAGTATAAAGGAGTGTTTCCTATTTAATGTTTTTCTTGCAATAAAATAGGTCATTTTGCATCAAGGTGTCCTGCAAGAGTTCCTAGATCTAAGCCTAACAAATCTAGATTCCAAAAGAAATGTTACTATGATGAAGAAGGAGTGACTGATGATGAGTCTGATAAAGATAATGGAAATGAGGATGAATGGGTGTTCCTTGCTATCAAGGAAAATGGTTCGGTGGCTACTAAATCTGCTAAAGTTGGGAAAGCCCTTGCAACCCGAATTGAAGAAAAGGATGAGTGGGTTATTGACAACAGATGCTCACATCATATGACTGGTGACAAAAGAAAATTTGTAAGTCTTGAGAAGTATGATGGTGGGGTTGTAAGATTTGGAGATAACAATGTTGGTTGATTTGTGATAGAGGATCTATTTGTCTTGGTGGTAAGCATAACATTGATGATGTTCTTTATGTTGAAGGCTTGAAGAAAAACTTATTGAGTGTTGGATAGATGGTGGACAAGGGTTATGATCTTCAGTTCAAATATGGAAGATGCAGGATACTTGGAAGACTTGGAAAAGTAATTGCTTCAGGTAAAAAGACAGAAGGTAATATTTTTCACCTGAATGCTCCTAGTGAAAGTTGTTTAATTGCTCAAGTAGATGAAAGCTAGTTATGGCATAGGAGGTTGTGCCATGTGAATTTTGATAACATTGTTAAAGTAAGCTCCACTCAAGCAGTAAGAGATCTACCTAAGCTAGTAAAGCCTACTAACACAATTTGTAAGGAATGTCAGATGGGAAAACAAACTAGAGTTTCTTTTTGGAGCAAACATCATCATACAAATGGATTACTAGAGCTAGTACATACTGATCTATGTGGTCCCTCTAGAGTCAGAAGTCTTCGTGGAGAAAGGTACTTTATGCTACTTATTGATGATTATTCTAGGATGATATGGGTTGCTTTCTTAAGAGAAAAATGTGAAGCATTAGAGAAGTTCAAAAGTTTCAAAGCTATGGTAGAGAATAAGAAAGGTCTGAAAATCAAATGCTTAAGGTCAGACAGAGGTGTTGAGTTCACCTCCAGGGAGTTCAATTCCTTTTGTGAAGAGCATGGAATTAGAAGACAGTTATCTACTCCCTAAACCCCTCAACAGAATGGAGTTGCAGAGAGAAAGAACAAAACAATTCTGGATGCTGCTAGAACAATGTTGATAGAAGGAAATGTGCCTCACATCTATTGGAGTGAAGTTGTAAGCATTGTTGTGTACACTTTGAACTGGGTAAATTTCAATGGTAATTCTGGTAAGACTCCTTTTGAACTATGGTTTGGTTATAAGCCTATTGTTAGATATTTCAAGATCTTTGGAAGCAAGTGTTATATCAAGAGAGATAAGGATATAAGAAAGTTTGATGCAAGAAGCGATGAAGGAATCTTTCTAGGTTACTCTACTAAAAGCAAGGCCTATCGATGCTATAACAGAAGACTGAGAAAAATGGTTGAGAGTGCAAATGTCAGAGTTGATGAGGACTCTACTAGATCATCCATATATTGTGGATATGATTTAGATGACCAAGAAGACAACACAAACCAAGGGAAGAATGCTCAGACGCGTAATCAACTTCAAATTGTGCCATATGTTTCAGTAAAACAACTTCAATTTGTTCTGGTAAATCAAGTAAGTCAGGAAGGAGAGACAAGTGCAAGTGCAGAAGAAAGAATAAAAGAACCAGAAGCTCAAGAGAGTCCCAAAGTCGCAAGGTATGTGAGGCTAAATCATTCTGAAAATCAAATTATAGGAGACAAGAATAAAGGTGTGCAAACTAGGAGAAAAATTGTAGAAGAATATTGCCTGATATCCAAGATTGAGCCTAAAGATGTCAATGAAGCTTGCAATGATGAACACTGGATGGAAGCTATGAAAGAAGAGTTGATGCAGATTGAAAAGAATGATACATGGATACTTGTTCCCAAACCTAAAGACAAAAATGTGATTGGTACTAAATGGGTATTTCAGAATAAGTTGAATGAACAAGGTGAAGTGGTCCAGAATAAAGCAAGGCTGGTATGTGAAGGGTATTCACAAATGGAAGGTATTTATTTTGAAGAAACCTTTGCTCCTGTTGCCAAAATTGAAGTTATATTATTTTTTGCTTATGCTGCATATAAGAAATATAAAGTCTATCAAATGGATGTAAAGTCAACTTTTATGAATGGTGATCTAGAAGAAGAAGTATATATTGAACAGTCAGATGGATTTCAACTGACTAACAAGGAGGACATGGTTTGCTGATTAAAGAAAGCTCTACATGGACTCAAGCAAGCCCCCAGAGCCTGGTATGCTAGACTGGATAAATATTTACTAAATCTTGGATTCAATAAAGGTATTGCTAACAACAACTTGTATTTCAAGTTGGATCATGACAAAGAGTTGATTATTGAGGTCTTTGTTGATGACATTATTTTTGGAGATCATAATCTATGTATGAAGTTTGCTAATGAAATGAAGAGTGAATTTGAGATGAGTATGATTGGAGAGATGAAGTTCTTTTTGGGATTACAAGTTACTCAGTTAGACAAGGGAATTTTCATATCTCAATCCAAATATGTGAAAGAACTGTTGAAGAAGTTTGGCATGGAAGACTCAAATCCTATTGGTACTCCCATGGTGATCGGATGCAAGTTAACACAAAATGATGATTCTCTTAAGGAAAATCAAACAAGATACAGTTCAATGATTGGTGGATTTCTCTATTTAACTTAGACCAGACCAAACATTATGAATGTTGTATGTATGGTTGCTAGATTTTAGGTTGATCTAAAAGAGTCTCATGTGATTGTTGTAAAGAGAATCTTTAGATATCTAAAAGGAATAGTTGATTTTGGACTTTGGTATCCTAAGGATGATGATCTTATCTTACTTTGAGTGCATATACTGATGTGGATTGGGCAAGAGATGTTGATGACAGGAAGATTACTAGTGGTGGTGCCTTCTTCCTAGGGAAGAAGGTGGTGTCTTGGCTGAGTAAAAATAAGAATTCCATTTCTCTATCTATTGTTGAGGTAGAGT
The DNA here is from genome assembly GCA_007258455.2 of Sequoia sempervirens. NCBI lineage: Eukaryota > Viridiplantae > Streptophyta > Pinopsida > Cupressales > Cupressaceae > Sequoia > Sequoia sempervirens. The sequence continues at coordinate 17,994 of VDFB02013058.1, read as the reverse complement.
ATATTGTTGCTACAAATAACTATACTAAAGTAATGTGGATGAAACAGAGGCTAAAAGATATCAAAGTAGTATATGAATAACCTATTGTACCTCAACTCAAGTGGAATTAACATATCAAAGAATTCGGTGCTACACTCTAAGACTAATCATATATCAATCAAGTTTCACTTCTTAAGGGAGAAAGTGAATGAGAAAGAAGTCAGATTGGAGAATGTAACTACCAAAGAACATGTTGCAGAAATTTTCACTAAGTTGTTGAATGATACTTTTGAGTATCTTAGAGGGATGCTAGGGGTGATTACCCCTCCTGATATGAACTAGAGATGCATTTACTTGCATCAATCTGTGTGCTTCATAGATATTTCCTGATCTAGATTGATGTTTCTATGACTGCTACTCAGGGGGAGTAGTCAGATGTGCATATATGTGGTTCAGAGCTTGTATGTGGGAAGGTAATGATTACCTTTTCCATTGATTTCAAAGGGGGAGAAGAGCAATGTGAAAAATCCTTTTGGGGAGAAGAGCAGCTGAGGAGAAGAGTCAGAATCTAAGGGGGAGTTAGTGCAACTGTGTTGATGGTATTTTTCACATCATGTGTTGTCATCAATGCCAAAGGGGGAGATTGTTGGATGTTGTGGATGCGTTGTTGATATGTGGTTGTTATTGATGTCAACACTATTAGCATTGTTGTAGTGAAGGTTGTATATGTCAAGGATATTGAAAAAATTGTTGAAGGAAGAGTTACAAAGTTGCTAGTTACGAGTGGAACAGTGAAAGTCATGAAGGTTTTTTGTTTTGTACGTTGAAGATCAGTTGTTGTGGAATAAAGGGTTTATTGTTGAGAGTATCTAGATCATCTACTGGAAGTTTCAAAGGTATGTGTGAATATTTGATTGTGCTATGAACAATTGTGTTCTGACAATGTTTTTGTGGTCTTTGTTAGTGTTCCTGATTGAAATTTATGTGATTCTTATAATTTATGCTTTTGTGGATGCTTCTCTATTAGTTCTTGTTATTTGTGGATGCTTCTAGATCATTCTCTATTCTTGTTGTCTGTCTGCATTGATCAGTGTGTTCGTGATCAAATATTTTTCTCATGTTTGTTCAGGTTTTCATGTTCTTGGTTGACATGATGTTTTTAACGTGTTGTGGATCCTTGAAGATCAAAATTTGAATTTTTGGCACGCTCGAGGATATTATTTTGGGTCACATCATAAAATTAGCTGACAGTGTATGATTCACATTAAAATTTATTTGTAAAATTGGGCCAACATTGTAAATATGTTTTATATTTCTGTCTGACTTGGTTGTTGATGTATTTCATGTTGCGAATATATAAGAGTAGTTTTTTGAGTGAAGTTAGTGTGTGAAAGAAAAGGAAATCCAGAGAGAGAAAGTGTGCAAACATTGATCTAATCATTCAATTGCAGAGCAGAGTGAGAAGGTTGAGCGAAGTGTGAAGAAGGTTTTTTGTGCTTAACTGGAACTGTAATCAAGCTTGTGTAGAAGCTATTTTCTTAGTTCACACCCTATGGATCTAATCCAAATTATTGTGTATTGTTGGGAAGTGAGCCCTCTTATATTTGAGCAATGAGCTCTAGGCAGTGTGCCTAAATGCATGTGCATTCCCATTATTATTCTCATTATACTTTTAACGGGGCATAATATTGTAGACTAACATCCACCATGATTTTTCCCCTAATAGGGTTTACACATAAAAAAAATTGGTGTTCTTTGTGCTTCTGATGTGTTGATTGTGTATGGTTCATTGTTCATTCATCAGATCTTAGGTTAAGTAAAGTTTGAAAAGTTTAAATATTCTGTGACGACGGATTCACCCCCCTTCTTAGTTGACTATCCTTGTTTTTCCAACACATCCATCAAAGATGTTCATCAATGTAAAAGAAAGCTTCAAGAGTGACATACAAGGTATATAAAGAAGTTGGTCCTAATCCACTTGAAACTCCATATCCACCTTTCATTTCTCATCATCCCAAGTTCGGAGAATCAAAGATTCCAAACTAGCTTTAGAAAATCATTTTGAAGCATTTGCTTGGGAGTATAAAGAAATGAGAGGAATTCACCCTTCTATTTGTACTCATCATATTTACACTGAAGATGTAAACCCAATAAGACAAGGCCAAAGAAGGATCAATCTTTCTCTACTTGATATTGTGAAACAAGAGATAGAAAAAATGTTGAAAGTTAGATTTATTTATCCAATATCTGGTAGTTAGTGGGTTTCTCCATTGGTTATTGTTCTTAAGAAAAATGGAAAATGGTGTGTATGTGTGGACTATAGGGACTTAAACAAGGCCACTAAAAAATATCATTTTCCTTTGCCATTTATTGATCAAGTACTTGATAACCTTGTTGGCAGTAGTTATTTCTCTTTCTTAGATGGCTTTAGTGGTTATAATCAAATTCAAGTGGATCTTGAAGACCAGGATAAGACTACCTTTACATGTCCTTGGGGAACATATGCTTATACAGTACTACCATTTGGATTGTGCAATGCACCAACAAATTTTCAAAGGGTTGTCCTGGCAATTTTTACAGATTTGACTACCTCATGTGTAGAAGTTTATATGGACGACTTCACAATTCATGCACAAACATTTGAACAGGCACTTGAGAGCTTGAATAAAATGTTGCAGAGATGTAAGGATCTTAGGTTGTCCTTGAATCATGAAAAGAGTTCCATTATGATGACAAAAGGTATTGTTCTGGGATACCACATCTAAAAATAAGGGATAAAAGTTGACCCCAAGAAAATTGAAATCATTCAAAAGATTGAAATCCCTACAAATCAAACTGAAGTTCATAGTTTTCTTAGGCATGTTGGTTACTATAAAATATTATTAAAGGGTTTAGTAAAATTGTTGAACCTTTGTTTACATTGCTCAAGAAAGATGCATAATTTCTTTGGACAAGTGATTGTCAAAAATCATTTGATATAATTAAACATGCCTTAACTATTGCTCCAATTATCAAGGGACCTGTTTGGGGAGTTCCATTTCACATACATGTTGATGCATCTAACTTTTCTATTGGTGCAGTATTGGGACAAAAAGATGAAAATGAAGCAATTCATGAAATTTACTATATCAACAAAAAATTGAATCCTGCTGAAAGGAGCTACACAACAACTGAGAAAGAGTTCTTAGCAGTAATATATGCAATCAATAAATTTAGGTATTACATTACTGGTTACAAGGTATTTATTCATACAGACCATGCTGCTATTAAATATTTGATGAATAAAGTTGTTGTAGGAGGACGAATCATAAGATGGCTATTGTTGTTGTAGGAATTTGATATAACAATTGTTGATAAGCCTGGTAAAGATAATGTTGTTGCTGATTTCCTTTCTAGAATTGTTTTATAGGGTAATCAAGAGCTATTGGATGATACATGTACAAATGAACACTTATTTTCAATATCAATTCATCCACCATGGTTTGTTGATCTTGCAAATTATCTGGTAACAGGGAAGTGCCCAAATTATTTCAATCCTAAGTAGAAAAAAAAAGGTTAATTCATGAAAGCTCTAGGTTTCAACGGGTAAATGGTTTATTATTTAAAATGTTTCTTGACCATGTTCTTCATAGATGTGTTGCTTAAATAGACATTTATGATGTCATACATGCTTGCCATCATGAGCCAGAAAGAGGACATTACTCAATAGTTAGAACCGTTCATAAAATCTTAGGAGTTGGTTATTTTTAGCCATCTATGACAAAGGATGTTTAATTCTTTGTGAACCATTGTGATGAATGTCAACACATGGGAAGACCTACACCAAAAATGGAGATTCTGTTACAACCTCAAATAGCCTTGGAACCATTTGAAAAATGGGGAATTGATTTTGTGGGATATGTTGATCCACCTTCCAGAGGACAATAATATATCTTAGTTTGCACAAATTATGTCATGAAATGGGCTGAAGTGAAAGCTTTACCATAAACAAGAGAAGACAAAGTAGTTGATTTTCTGTACAAGCATATTTTGTAGAGATTTGGTGCACCAAGAGAGATAGTTTCAAATGAAGGGCCATAGTTTGTGTCTACTATGATGGAAGTATTTATGCAAAGGTACCAAATGACACACAAAAAATCAACGCCATATCATCCTCAAGCAAATGGACAAGTGAAGGCTACTAGCTGAGAATTGGAGTATATTTTGACAAAAAATGTTTCATTATGGAAGAAATATTGGGAAGAAAGGTTGGAAGAGGTAGTCTGGGCATATAATACAACCTGGAAGACAACTACTAGATTCTCTCCATATGAACTAGTATTTGGAAAAACTCCAATAATTCCTATTGAATTTGAATTGTAGACATTGAAGACAACATTGGAGATTGGTATTGACTTTCCTGAAGTAGAAAAGAGTAGAATTCTATTGTAGAATCGACTTGATGAGATGAGAATGGAAGCTATTCAACATACAGAGATAATTGAAAAGCAGAGAAAGGAGTGGCATGAAAAAAATATTGTGACAAGAAAATTTAAGAAGGGAGATTGGGCACTATTATTTGACTCCAGATTTCAAGAGTTTAGAGGAAAATTTCATACAAGATGACTGGGACCTTATGACATTGATGAAGTTTTTTAAAATGGAGTAGTTCAATTGATACCAATAGATGGAGAAAGAAGGGTCATGTTATTTAACGACCATCATTTGAAAATGTATCACAAACCTACATCAAAAGAGGAATTTGTAGTAGAGTTGCAGAATAGGATTGAACATTTTTTGATGAAAGATATTCCTTCCATAAGAGAATGTACTTCCGGGTAATCTTTTGAAAAGGTATGAATAAAGGAGGTAAATTGAAAACTAGAAATGGCGGTTTACGTTATGAATACAGGAGATAGATTGAAAACCTAAAATGACAATTTATCTCTTAGAAAAAAATGAAAAAAAAAGTAAAAAAATAAGATGGTTGAAAACTAGAAATGGCGGTCTCTTGATGGCTCTTGATGACTCCTGATGGCTCCTGATGACTCCTGATGACTTATAACACTTCCAATGTTCTCTATAATAATTTCTCTAGATAATTTCAAGCCCTTTTTGATTAAATCTTTGGAATTATTTCCAACTGAGTTAATTCATGCTCTAATTGACTTTTGTATTTAATGGAAAGGTACACATTTATTATGAATGCCATTTTTGAAATATTACTTTTGATTTAGTTAATGTGATGTGACATTAAATGAATTTTTTGAGCATATATATCTTCGTCGTAGTTATTAGTTTTATAATAAATGAGTCCTAATCATTTCAAAATCTAGCAGAGATATAAGGATTTAATATTGAGGTGACTGCTACAATAAATTTAAGTAATAAGAAAGATTTCATATTAGTTCAGAATGTGTGTGCTGATGTCATTGTTGCCACCAACTATCTGAGTCATAATTCAAAAAGTAATGGCTGATACGTGCGAAACGTTCAGAAGGAATGAGGTGGAGTAAATGCTTAACATCTTGACACAACATGCATTTTTGGTTTTTTGAAAAGTGTTGCATTTGTGGAAAGAGACATTCATTTTCATTTTTTTCAAAGAGTTACATCCACCATTGTCTTTGATAAAAAATGCAGAAGTAAGGAAAGATGGGGAAGAAAAGAAATTTAGAACCAAAAAACTTCATTCTAGGTCCTGAAGCAAAGAGATAGTTGAGAGAAGCAGGGTGGTTTGAATTCATACAAATGTATGAAGGATTTGAACTTGATTTGGTTGAGGAGTTTGTTATGAACTTTCATGTAAACATCACCAGGGTAAGAGGAGAAGTAATTGAAGTTACCCCTGCTATTATTAGTGAGCTCTTTGGTATATCAACTAAGGGTGAGCCAGTGAACAAAGGACATGTGGGTTTTGAAGAATTGGTGTTTGCATTCCATGAAGAAATAGAAAGGAAACCATAAATCCAGTGGCATAAAGGAAGTCAAAAGGGAGTTGCTCGCAATAGTCTGGAAGAACCATGGAGGATAGTCATAACCTGGTTAATGAAAAATTTCACCTACGAGGGTCAGTATGACACAATTCTTGGGCCAAGAATGTAGATGATCATGCATTTAAGGTATGGAAACGTAAGGCCTTTTGCAAGAATTAATCTTCCTAACTTTTTATTCACACAAATCTCCTTGATGGTAGCTAGAGTAAAGTCTAGAGGAGTTTCGTCCATTAGATACCATAGCTTAATTCATTTGATTATCAAACATCATTTCATGAAGAAGGAGTTTGGGAAGGGGGGCTGGTTGGAATTTTGTCAACCCCCATTGCCAAAATTGGATAGAAATCTAAAAAGGGACCCACTGTGAAAAATTTAAAAATTAAAAAAGGGGAAGCTTATGAAAAAGTACAAAAAAGGGAAAAAGAAAGCTACAGGAAGTTGAAAGAGCAACCCAAAGTATAGTGAAAAGAAAAAGGCATGTGTCAGTATAGGGAGACCCTAATGTTGCTAACATTGATTCCCATGTTCCAAATTCCCTTGAAAAACTAGTTGAAACCCTTGCGGCCACTCAAGATACCTTGAAAAGTAGTGAGGAAATTCAAGAGCTTGTTCGTTCTCCTGAATAGCCCAAAAGTCCTCCTGAAGCCCCAATTCCATCTCCAAAAAATCCCCTATTCTACTGTCTCATGGCTCTCCATCTAAAAAATAGTCCCCTAATATTCTAGAAGAGTATATCCCTGTTAAAGGGTTTGATGAATCTTCTTCACCACCTATTTTGGTTTTTAGAAGAAGAAAAGGAAAAGAACCAATAACTAAACAACAAAAATCCCCTCAATTGCAAGAAGAAGAGGTAGAGGAAGAAGAAGAGGAGGAGATGGCTAAAGCTATGGAAGTTTCTAGAATGCAAGTAGAGTTGGATGAGGAAATGAAATGAATGCAATTTATGGAGGAAAAGTTAAGAATAATGGAAGAAGAATTACAAAAATTTGTGTCCAAGACTGAGAAACTAGAAAAGGAAATGATAGAAAAATAAAATGTTTTGAAAACACAATTAAGTCAAATAGAAGAGGCCTTACATCAGGCTAATGCACAAGCATTAGCTCAAACTAAGGAAACAACAAGGCTTGGTGCTATAGAAATGGAGAGATTGAAAATTGAATTGCAATAGAAAGAAGAGGAGTTAAAACAATAGTCAAGTAGATTCCATTATCTTGAAGCATCTACTTCATCAGCTCTGAGGAGATACCTCTCCCTTACAACACTCAAGCTTAAACATGAGAATAACCAATTGAAGAGCCAAAATCAACAGCTGTAAAAAGAGAGATGAGGCAAATGAAAGATTACAAAAAGTGGTAGATCTCTCCTTAGCAATGTTATCAATGAGGAAACCTTCAAAGTTATATGCATTATTCTCGAGGGAAAGGTTTTTACAATGGAAAATTAATCAATTGGTTTTGAAAAGAAAGACAGATTATAATGATGACCAAGAATTTCTTGAGTATTTCTACAACAACCATCCTACAGTTCAAAACTAGATGTACGAATACTTTTAGCATGACTTCATTCTCAGTAATTTTCCACAGTCTTTTCTAAATATTTACATTGGGGAGTTACAAATTAGGCCTTTTGTGTCTTTTTTACAAAATCAAGTTGAGTGGGATAACAGAACATACCAATATAAGGAGGCATAGGTTAGATTGGGCATTCCAATGAGGAATGAAACACCTTGGTCTATGTCTTTCAGAGCCGCCTTTAGATACTTTGCACAATTAGATAATGTGAAACTTATCTATAAAAAGGAATTTGAATGAAAGCATTAGAGTTTTTAGAAGTGTTCAAGAAAATCTCCCACATAGAGCCTTAACTGCAGCCAAGGAAAGATATAGCAACATTCCAACATCACTCAAAAGGAGAGAACCAATCTCTCCAAGAAATATCACTTGGAGTCTCACAAGAGTGAGATCCTTGATACGGATCATTGAAAAGGAGAATACAAATTGGGTAGGAATGAGGTTCAGACCTCCATTTCTCATAGCACCAGCACTTGCATTAAATGCTTCACCACAGTTTGTTGGGGAAAGTTTGAAAGATGGGTTGAGGACAATTGAAGAACAAAACATATATGCTCAATGGAGAACATTCCTACAATATATGGCTTATTGTGGTGATCTAGTTATTTGGTTGGAAGGCAGAAACACAGATTTACCAGATCCTCAACCATAAGGACATGGTTGACAACAAAAGGGGGAGAAATGATGAATGCATGAAATGACACTTTAATTAATCCTTTTTTATATTTTATAAGACTTTATTATATATTAATTAACTATGTTGGCGGTAGACTATATGCTTGAATGTTTGTTTGATTTTGCCTTATATTTAACTAATTGGAGTATATATGAGAAATGATATTTTGCATTAAATGTCATGCTTTTGAATGATGATTAATGATGAAATGTTTATGCAAGTTGAGATCTTTTGTTGTCTTGATTACATATTGTGTGTAGCATGATTTCTAAATCCTAAAAGATGTAAAAACAAAGAAATGCAAAGGAGAAATAACACAACACCACCTCAAGATTAACCTAAGTTGACTTGAACAAAATAACGATTAAAGCAAGAAATATATCTTGTCCAAGTGATCATTTTGGTTGGCCCTTTGTTGAATATTTGATGTGTGCTCCTTGATGGAAAATATGATGAAATGTTATGCAAAGTGATCTAGATTAGATGATGAATGCAATGAGCTATTTGGGTATTTTGATAGATGAATGAAAATGGATGCAATGAAAGTTTCAAAATGAAACAATGGAGGTTGAATGCAAATACAAGTACTTGAGAGTTCTTGAAAATTGCTAGAGAGTAGAATGCTTGAATTGTGAATGAGTGTTATGAATGAAAATAAGAGAAAATCTTCCATTTTAAGGGAAGAGTCTCTAGAGGATTCAATGGCTAGGATTTAGCCAACATGGACAAGATGGAGGGCTATGGTGAGTTGAGGACTCACAAGCCCTCACATCTTGCCATGTGGAAGAGGAGGTGTCACAAGGTTAGGTGATGTGGAAAGAGGACATGTGAGGTGGAGGTACTTGCAAGTACCTTGGGATTAGGGGAAAATCTCCTTAAAAAGGAAGTTCTTGTCCCCATATGAGAGTGATGGTGACAAATGAGGAATTTTAGAAATTCCTTTCTTATCATCATGGGGATGAGAGAAGTTGTTGGGGGAATAAATGTGAATTTTAAATTCACATGATTGGGAGTACCTTGAGGATAAAGACAAGGTACTCATAAAGGAGGTCCTTGTACCATGTAAGTGATGTGACTTGTGAGAGGATTTAGAATTCCCAACAACCTGCATGAGGAAGAGAAATGCATTGAATGAATAAATGTGAATTTTTAATTCACATTGGGAAGAGGTCAAGGCTTAAAAAGGAAAAAACTTATGAAATGTTGACTTGGAGGACATACCAAAGATGGCATGCGATTAGATTAAGGTTGTGCAAATAGGTGATTAAGAAGATTAATGAAGGATTAGAGACAAGTGGCCAAATATGGAGGATGTGACATTAATCCTAATTAAGGGTGTGCATCCTAATCATGGATTAATTAAACTAATCCATATTAGAAGAAGATTATGGAGGACGTGACAAGGAGAGAAAAAAGGAATTTAAAATTGATTTAAATTCAAAGAGGTTAAATGACTAAATAAAATAAATTGATATATTTATTTAATTTAGAGAGGAAAGGATGAAAGGTAAAGTATTTAATTATTAAATTAAATACTTTAGGAACCTTAGAAAAAAGGGAAATATTAATTAAATAAATCATTTAATTAATATTGACGGGGAATATGAAATAGAAGAATAAAGAGGATGAATTTAACCATATGGGAGTGGTAAAATTTGGATGTCTACATTTTGCCCCTCTTTGAGATGGTGCTACGAAGTAGCATCATTTCAAAGAAGATTAAAAGATAGCACCAAGAAGAAGATGATTAGATTGGTACTGAAGAAGTTAGTTTCCAACCCACACCCCTACATGGTGGGAGGAACTATAAGCATGCTCGCTGATTGAACCGAGCTTCCCACATTTGACTTTCGTCGTCGGTAGGGGCCGGGTGGTTAATTATCCTTGAAACAGAAAGATGCCCTAGTCATCAAAGGAGTGACTAGGAAGAAGGATGATGGGAGTGAAGATGAAGATTACGGATTGAGGATGCCCCCTCGAGAGGACATGTGGGTTCAAGAGAACAAAGGCGTGCTCTCAAAATGGATGAGATGAAGAAGATGATGCAAAGTGATGGATAAGATAGGATGATAAGCAATAGGAGATTGGGAAGCACAAATGGATTTAAGGACAAAAGTGATGTTTCCCCAGTCAAGCTGCAAGCCAAAATGGGTTGATGATGGATTGAGTGTTGTCGATGAGGGAATGATATATCATGAAACAACACAAGGATAGGGAAGGATACATCCCAATGATGATGACGATGATGATGATTAGATCAAGGCTTGTAGCAAGGTTGGGAACAAGACCAAGGATGTGATTAGATGATTTGTGCTAGATTGAATGGATGAGGATTGGATTGATAAAATGAATGTAGGATGGGTGTGAAATGACACCTGTCAAGAACCATAGGTATCCTGAGAAGAAGAGAAGATGGAAGGTGAATGTTTGTGCAACCAAAATCATAGGGAATAGGTTGGGTATGGATGTAATGCAACAAAATTGATCATGAAATGCAATCCTAATGCAATTTTCCATTTTTGGAGCACTAATTTTTGCTATAGCATAAGACACCAGGTACCATGGTATGTGAAACCAAGGTGGATTAGTGTCTAATTCATGAAACAAGCATAGTAGACAAGAAGGTTATCCCAACACCCCAAAGTTGTGAAGACCTTGGTCGAGCTAGGCATTGGGATAACCACAAGGACAAAAGGATGCCCCAATGTAACATAAGACCTCAGGGATCTTGGTGGGTTCCACATGGGACAACAAAGAAGACAACAACAAAGCAAAGATCAAGATATGCCCCTATGTTTACCGGTCAAAACACACCATAATATGATAGATCATGGTGGCCTTGAGAAGTGATGATAGGAAGCTCAAATGATAAATAAAAGCCAAAAGTATCAAAATATTGCAATCACTTTCAAAATGTCCTTTGCCATAGGATTGAGAGGATGGATGGGGTTGATGAGGTCTGTTAGAAAGGATGCATCCTGTTGAGACCAAAGGTGGATACTAAACTAAAAGATCAATTATGATGCAGGAGACTCAAAAACTGATTTAATCTCATGATACGAGTGGATCTCATTTGTGAAGAACCAGCTAGATAAGGACATTCTTGATGACATGACATAAGAAATGAGACACAATACACAATACCAACACACCCTAATGACCTAGGGGCTCGGGGGATGATCAAAGATTAGCCTTGCCTATGTGAAAGTGCAAAGCCCTTGTAGTTCAAGAAAAGACCATGGATAAAAGCAGAAAGATGACAATGGAGACAAATGATAGATGACAAAGATAGGATGGAAAAAATGAGCCCGGAGGGCAGATCAAAAGATCAACCTTTCCTACGTGAAAGCGCAAGGAAAACGTAGCTTGAGAAAAGACCAAAGAAAAATGATGGATAAGGGATGATGAGATAATCATGATAAGTGGATAAAATGATGGGACTTATATGATGAGACAAGATAAACCTAGTGGATAAGATAGGATGATGGTGATTGCATGAAGCTCAAGGATGGGATAGTTATCCAAAGTATCAAAAGATGAATTGGGAGGATGATATGATGGAGAGATGAGTGATGAGAAGTGATAGGAGATTGGAGAGGTGTGTGAAAGAGGTGGGATCGATGATAGTGAGATAGATGGCATTGGGTTGCATGAGGGGGATCCTATAACTAGATACCAATGACAAGGGATTATGAGATGGGATGAGGATAAAGATGAAGGGATGGATAGATAAAGATAAGGAGATGGAAAGATACTAGGATGGATGGATAAAGGGATACATATTTGAATGGGGAAAAGGTTACTGGATGGATAGATGGAAAGGTAAGGATTTGAAAGACGAAAGGGATTGCGATGATGGATGAATAGAGGGATAAGGATGAGGATATGGAAGGGATTTTTTAGATGGATAGGAAGATAAGGATGGGGAGATGGAAGTTATTTCTTGGATGGATAGGAAGATAAGGAGGTTGAAAGATGCTAGGATGGATGGATAAAGGGATACAAACTTGGATGGGAGAAAGGTCATAGGATAGATAGATGGGAAGGTAAGGAGTTGGAAGATGGGACAAATTTATTTGATGGATGGATAGAGGGATAAGGATGGGGATATGGAAGGTATTTTTTTGGATGGATAGGAAGATAAGTATAGGGAGATGGAGGGGATGATATGATGGATGGATAGGGTGATAAGGAGATGGAAAGATACTAGGATGGATGGATAAAGGGATATAGACTTGGATGTGAAAAAGGTCATTGGATGGATAGATGGGAAGGTAAGGATTTGGAAGATGGGAGGGATTTATTTGATGGATGGATAGAGGGATAAGAATGGGGAGAGATAAAAAGGATTTTTGGATGGATGGAAATAATGGAATAGAGATGGGGATGTTGGATGGAGAAACTTGGATGATGAATGGAATTAGGAATCATTGGATGGATGAAAATGGAATTGGGAAGGATAAGATAAAGATAATTGGATATGTCATGTGTGATGAGGCAAGAGGGATGGGAGATGAGTGGATCGGAAGATAAGGGAATGAAATGGATATCAATAAGATGCTTGGATAAGGAAGGGAGATTGATGGTAGCATGACAAGTGGACAGGGAAGGCATATGGATGTGGGTAGGATGCATGGATGAAAAGAGTAGATGTAGAGGATAGGGAATATAATAGTGTATGGATGAAGGGAAAATATTCCAAGAGGTGTCCAAAGCATGTATAAATGTTTTCCCTTGTCTATATCAAGATCACAAGGAGGATGGAGGGATTGGGATAAATGGGATATGACAGGTAGGATGTTTAAGATAGGTGGGATGGAGGAGATGGATGAAAGGGATGCATAGGAGGAAGCTGCCCCCAAGTGTGGAAAGAGATGGATAGGGATTTACACATGATGCTTGTCTGCTAGGTTTTCATCATGGTACTTATCCAAGGTGCTTGTTTTCCAAGTTTTCACCATTGGAAAAAAAATTGTTTGAATTTTTGGATTTTTTGAATTTTGGATAGAATGTGGATGGAGATGGATAAGGATAGGGATGTGGATAAGTGGATTTAGAAGACATGTGATAAGGAGATGGATGAAGGACTCAAACATCAAGCTCCATATGAGGTATTAGGATCGCATGTGTGAAGTCACTATTGGATGTTGGTGCCACCTAGTTAGGATAAATGGATTATGAAGGAGAATGTATTAAAGGGATTTTATGTGGGAGATATGTGGGATAATGGATGGGATGTTGGAAAGGGTATGGATGGAATGATGGGGTGCATATGTGATGGGGAAATGTTTTCAGGATCAACATCAACGCATATGGTGGTGGATGTGAAAGGATAAGAGGATTAATGGATGAAGAATGTGGGGACAATGGAGGAGATGGGTTATTGAATTTTGGGTCATAAGGACCCAAAATAGATTTAGGAGATGGAGGATGTGTATGATTAGCTTTTGGATTAGAAACTTTGGATGTAGTTACATATTTTTCATTGAAGGTATTGCATCTTTTTTCTTTGGGATCCACATGGTTTTGATTTTTGCTTTGGTGGGCCCTTGTGGCTTGTGGGTTTGATTTGGATTTTGGATTTGATTTTTCTTTTCGTCAACATGTCTTTTTAAGGGGACATGAGGATTTTTAGATTCATGTGGATGTTTAGATTTATTCATTTTTACTTTGGCATCCAAAATGCTTCCAATAGCAATGGGATGGGTGTAAGGGGATGGATGATGTGGAGGAAACATGAATTGAGTGATGGAGGTAGGATTTTGGGGATGATATGTGGATGGAGGATGTATATGTACGTGCCTTTTTTGATCCTAATTAGGGAACATGAGAGTGGGATGTTTATGATGGGTGACATGGATAGGTGATGGATGGATATACGGTCCTAAAATGGACTTAGTATCTAGAGGATGTGTGATGGTGGATGGAGGGACATAAGGACCCAAAATGGATTCAGAGGATGAAGGAGGGGGGTGGATGGTTGCTTCAAGGCGATATGATGGAGGGGGGATGGCGAAAAATGGTTTTGTGGAGTGATGGGAAGAGCTTATTATTCTTTTGGACGAGGCTCATTGAGGATGTATAGAGGTTGCACCAACATTTTTGGATTGCAAGTTTTGAGAGATATATCCAAGACCTTGTGTACATGGATTTTATTTGACATGGATGGGCTCTAGAATACCTTGCTCATGAAGGCCTAAACCTTTTCCTTGATATTTCATACTCTTGATCATTTGATCTATGGTAGGATACTTGTTATTTTGGAAGAATGATGTGAGTCCATTATTAGGTGGAGGAGGATGGATGTCGTATATGCCCAGTTCTTCGTCTACAAGGAAACCACCATGGATGAATGTGAGAGTACCTAAGGAATATAAAAGTGGTATGGGATAGTAGGGTTAGGTGATGATGGAGGATCATGAGATGGAGATAATGGAGTAGCAACATCTTGCTCAGGAGGAGTGAGTGGTAAGGGATCAGGAGAGGGATTAAGTGAAATGATAGGATTTGGATTTGTGCCAATGGGTGATAAGGGCTCATGTGATGGAGTGATTGGATCTTGAGTGTCAAGGGGATCATGGGCTGGAGTGGATGAAGGACTATGATCTTGAGGTGGACTAGATGGGATGGTAGGATCTTGATGTGGAGATGAGGATATGTTGGTATGCTTTGGACCAAGCTCTTGGCTTGACTCATATTGTGTGGGTGGCATGATGATGGAGTGTTGGAGGGACTCCTCAAGTGAGGGAGATGGAAGGATAGAGGATTCATGAAGTTCATGGGAATGGATTTTAGTGCTACTAGGAGTGGATTGGACTTGAGTGTCTTCAATGGATTGGGTGGATCTAGGAGTAGGAGATGGTGATTGGGTTTGGATGTCCTCGATGGATTCAACAACTCTTGGAGTAGGAGATGGGGGATCAATGGATTCGGTAGATTTGATGGTTTCAACGGTCTGGGTGGTGCTAGGGGTGATAACAGTAATGATAGGTGTGGGATGGAGAAGGGTCTCATCACTAGTGACCGTACATGGGAGAGTGGGGCAGTAGGGTTCCACAACTTCAAGATGGGGAGTTGGGGATGTATGCTTTTTCATGAGTCCTTGGAGGACTTTTGGAGTGAGAATCATGCATATTCTAGGATTAGGTGGCACGTTAAGAGTGGGTGAAGTATTATGGATTGGTGGAGGATTAGGATTATGGATTGGTGGACTAGGATTAGATTGAGAAACGAGATTGGATGGAGGACTAAGACTAGATAGAGGATTAGGATTGGTGGGGGGATCAAGATTAGATGGAGGGTTAGGACATGGTGAAGTGGAAGATGGGGTGACATAGGAGGATATGGATGGTGTATTAGGACAAGAGGATGTGGGTGGTGGATTATAGTAAAGGTATTGGGATAGAGGATTTGGATGGGAAGATTGGGATGGTGGATTAGGACAAGAAGATACAGGTGATGAATTAGGACAAGAGGAATACATGGATGGTGGGTTAGGATAGGAAGATGTGGATGTTGTATTAGGATAGGTTGATGGGGGTGTAGGATTAAGATAAGAAGGGGTGGATGTTGGATTAGGATGGGTAGATTGGTATGAAGGACTAGGATGGGGGGACATGGATACTGGATTATAGTATCAATATTGGGATGGTAGATTAGGATGGGAAGATTGAGGTGGTGGATTGTAGTAAGGATATGTGGATGAAGGATTGAAATAGGAAGACATGGATGGTGGATTTTAATAGGCATACTAGGACACTGGATTAGGATAAGAAGACATGGATGTTGGATTAGAAGATGATGTAGAGGAAGGATATGATGAAGATGCGGGCGAGGAAGATAATGAATATCCCTTGTCAAAGGTAGCATAATGAATGTTATTAGGTGTGGATGAATATGTAATGGGATAGCTCGGAGGGGTGATTGGATTTTGGAAAGTGGTTGGGGAAAGCTTACTAGTCATGATAGCATCAAGGGGATCTATTTCATATACCTCTTGATCAACAAGACTCTTGTTTTGTCATCAACGTAATTAGGATTCCCCTTGACTACTATTTTTGGTTGCATTGGTGAAGGATAAGGATTCATGATGTTAGATTAGATGCATACGGATTGAAAAGATGGGAACGAATGGTTAGAAGGAAGGAAAAGGTGATAAAAAGATAAATAGGGTGGATTAGAAGAAGATGGAAGAAGGGGTCTTAAGATTTGTTTCGATATCAATAGATCTTGGATGTAGATGGACTAAAGCTCAGATTGGGATTATATTAAAGCTTAGATTAGGATTAAGTTGAATCTTAGATTATGATGATTGGAGGATGTGATGGGATTGATTCTAAACCAAGTTCAGGGGTTTTAACTAGAGGACGTAAGGTGCTGACAATTAGATTTTTCTAGATTTGGTAATTTTCAAAAATTGTCAAATTTTGCCATTTTAGGTAACTGCATAGGCATATCTTTGAGAGTTTAGTTTTTTTCCAAAAACTCCCTAAAACTAACATAGGATGAATTTCCAACTAACATCCTAAATCTGAGACATGCATTTCAAGTTATTAACGAAAATGATTTTTTAAAAATTGGAAAAAAATACTAAATTGCGATTTTGAGGGTCAAGATGAAAGTTTGAAGCCTAAAAAATGTGCCGAAATGGGGCCCAACCAACCCAAGGTCAATTGAAAGTCCACATGCCACCTCATAATGCAACTACCTATAAAATTTCAGCCCAAACAGACACCTGAGTCATAATTTATGACCTCCAGAAGTTTCTGCATAAAAATTAAAACCCCTAAAATGAAGTCTAGGTGATTGGGATGGTGAACTGATGACGAATATGGGCTCTAATGATGTTCTAAGATGCACCTATGTGATTTGGTTGATGAAATTATTAATTTTAGAAAATGTTGATGAACATAAACGATGATGACGGGAAGACGGATGAAGGTTTTCTTTTGGGAAAATTTGCCTATATGGGGTGCAAGGTCGCCTAACTAGGGGGAAAGGTCGCCCAACTTGGGGGAAAGTTCACCAAACTAGGATGCAAGATTGCCCAAATAGGGTGCAGGATTGCCCAACTAAGATGCAAGGTCACCCAACTTGGGGGCAAGGTTGCCCAACTTGGGGTAAAGGTCACCCAACTTAAGGTCAAAGTTTCCCAACTTAGGGTCAAGGTCGCTTAACTTTAGGTCAAGGTCACCTTACTTAGGGTCAAGGTCACCCAACTTAAGGTCAAGGTCACCCAACTTAAGATCAAGGTCACCTAATTGGGGGGAAAGGTTTCCTAAGTCAAGGGAAAGGTCGCCCAAGTCAAGTGTAAGGTCACCCAAGTCAAGGGTAAGGTCACCCAAATGGAAAAATGGATTCTTAGAATGAGGAAACAAATGATCCTAATGGGTAAATGAATGCTTGAAATGAGAAAATGGATGCTCCTAATGGGTAAACGGATTGACTGAATCAGATGAACTGACTGAATTAGATGAATGGACTAACGAGACAGATGAACAAAATGATTGAACGAAAGATAAGATAGACTGAACAAATGCTCCACAGTTTGGGGGAAAGGTCACCCAAGTATGGGGAAGAGTCAGCCAACTTGAGGTAGAAGCACCCCTCTTATTAAAATTGGTGAATGTGATGGGATGTTTGACTACCAAAGTGACTTAGAGAAAGGGCAGAATCACCCCTCTAGAGGTCAGGGTTGCCTCTGTTCAGGGCAAGGTTGCCTATCTTAGGGTAGGGTTGCCTGACTTAGGGAAAGGTCACCTATTTAGTGAAAGATGGGCGATTTTGATAGGAA